>JAQIWR010000284.1:0-23914 GCA_034695945.1 Glomeris hexasticha
TGTCCGATCAAGGGTCCGATCCCGGGCTCGTTTCCATAAATAACCTTCAATAACCTTGCATCGCCATATTACGGGTGTGGAGGCTAGTCATAAAACATGGCGGCGATCGGTTTGGAACGTCACAAAGTGACGTCACTGCAACTGCCCTATTAATATAGCCTACATGTATTCGGATTTTCAAATTTTATTTGAAATGATTTTAACAAGATGTTCGGGATAATTTAGGTACAAAATGTCAACCTTGTCCAAGTTAATTACAAGAGTATTCCAAATGTAGGTTATTATTTGCATATATATATAGCCAATAATTGCAATCATTATCTGGCAACTGATTTCTCAAGCAATACCGACATTTTAAAGGAGGAGCAGCAATCACGTGGTTAATTTAATTTGTAATTCAGGATGCAGAATGAATAAATGCATATGTTACCGCCAATGTGAATAATCAGGCAATGTGAATAATTATTATGTAAAATCGCTGATTAAGATTAAGATTAAACTAACCATTTTACGACTAAAAGACCGTCAACATAAATTGACCGCGCACTGTCTGAACACGTTCATTAAACTAGCTTTCGTTAGTTTGGTAGGTTAGGTTAGGTTTGTGAACTGCACTTACCATAACTATAAGTGCAGTCAACAATAAAATAACTATAACCTAACCTCCCGACAATCATCGATTTTACGAAATAATTATTCACATTGGCGGTAACAATATACGCAATATTGCAACATCTGTTTTTATAAATTAAATTTAAAATATCCCAATTCTAAGATTTTCCCAATAGGGGACAGTTCATTTTAAAAACTAATTTAAGTGTCTAATAATTTGCAAACAAGTAATTATTTTCGCAACATTAAAATTCGCTTGCACAGGTATATTACAAAACAGTGAAGGAGCAAACTTGTGAAAGGTACAGTACACTACAAAAAAGAAAATTTCTCGCATTTTGCCACGCGTGTATAAGCCTATAATTCAAAAGACAGTTGCAGCGAGATATTGGGGAAAAAGTTGCTGCGGATTATGACAGAGTACATGCCACCTTGTCGTGCACTTTGTCACTGTTGTCAACCAGTTGAGAGAATCGTGTTTCTCCCTCTGTATTATTACAAAAATTTTATGATCTACTGATCTATACTACAGCACAAACCCTCCCACATTGTGAAAATTTGAGTCCGGAAAGCGGCGCCGTTGCTGATTAATTACAAGCTGGTCGAGTGAAAATAATGTGAAATTTCACTTTGCTGAATAAATTACAGCAAGACCAGCAAGACAATCATTAACAACTGAAATGCAGTGCAAAATGCCAATTAAGTCTCAAAATTTCACAGTCATGCGCATATTCAAATAAAGTTTGGCCTAGCTGTTTTTGACGCATAAAAGGTGGAATGATTTCATCATTATTACACTTGAAATACTTCTCTACAAACAAGTAGGCCCTATATTATAATGATGTACCACGTGTACTGTATATATGTCATTAACCAACCGAATTAGTTGTCAAAATATGTTAATTATAGGACTTGCCTACTTTCTCTAAATCGCGAATTGTATATTTTGTGATCAGCACAGGTGTTTTAATAATTATTATAAGAAGATTATAAACAGTTATAATCCTACCTTAGCAAAATACTGTTTGAATAATGTAGATTCCTGTGGAACTACAACGTATGAAGGTGTTGCTCTTGTAGATTTGGACAAAAATGTGGTCTGCACAGCAGTACTGCAACATGGCTATATTGTTGCGCAATTATAGGTATCTATTTATAAACCGCGCCTTAGGGGCATATTAATACAAAGTCCAAATTTCGCCTTTATTCAATGTATAAAATTGTGAACAATAAAATAAATGTAATAAAGCTCTACAAATGATTCGAGGTTTATTGCAGAGAAAGCATGCATGACATTGTATAGTATAAAGTAAGCCTATAATGCATGAGGAAATCATAATTTTTAATTAGAAATAATATCTTTATAGGTACCGTGACCTGCAAAATAAAAGCAAACGCAGCTGCAAAGTAAGATTAAATAATGGTGGTTTCGTGTTCGAAACTCGTAAATTTTCCATTGGTTCCGTAAAGAATGAATATATATTCCTTTCGATAACAAAATATTGCCAAATTATACAAGCGAAGGAATTATCACTTTATCCAGATTGCGTGCAAACAGGTCACAAATACTGCTATCAAATTCAAATAGCAGGTGTCATTTGAGATTTCACAATTGCTACTCAGGGCTGGAAAGCGATCGATACATATGAACATGCATATACTGAAGCCTTTTGTCACTGCTTTTCAATGCAAGTTCGTTCGCAACTCACCAGAGCAGCACTTGCCTGTCATCTTTGCAACTGAAAATGCATGCATACAATAATGTACTACACAACTTGTATTTCCCATGGAATGACGATATATATTTTTACCTCGATGTTGCTAACTACATTTTTTATGACCATGCAGCAAGGAAAAACATTCTATATCGCTTTTTTAATGGTTACAGCATTTCTTGCATTTTCACCCTCGTCCGGGAATAATGATGACGTAAGCATAAGTTTCTAATTCGTGCATTTGAAATGAATAAAACATTATAGGAGAATCATTAGGTGCACAAGCTTACATCCACTTTACATCAATATTTGCATGTGCATGTGCATGTGCATATATTCGAAGTTCTATGCATATATAATTCAAAAGAAAACAATTTACAGCAGAACATAAGCCATTCGTGCAGATGTATTTTTCCAAATGGATTTTATAATATAGTTGAATACATGTTATTTAACATTAATTTGAATTTAGCAACTTCATCGCGTGAATATCCTGCAGGAAAACAAGACATGGTTTCTTCAAAAACAACTTATTAAGTGTTCTGTTTTTTGTGCTAACAGGTAAAATTTTTCCATGTCTTCCACTCATTAACTTAATTATAAACCAATTTAAAACAATACTATCTTCTTCCTGCATGTTCAATTGCATGCAGTTGTCACATAGTGGTTCCGACCTTACAAATGTCTCAGTAATTATCCTTCTACCTTCATGAATTGTTTTATAAAAATACGTATATGTATTGATTTTCTCTGCATGTATAGACATAAACATTTTTTGAGGTATAATTGTAGCTACCTAGGCCTATTGTTTATCAAAATGCAACTTCTTTGCTATACATGGTATAGTTATAGCATCATAAACTGCATTCACCACAGTGTATACAACAGCAAACAGTGTACGTACTGTATATCTATGGGTAGGCCCCTACTATGGAACTCAAAAATAAAAAGATGACATTTTCCATAAGAAAATATCATTTGACAACTTTGTAGTGACTTGCAAAGATATGCAGCCTATATATAGTAAACAGATTCCGTCTTTTAAAAATGGCCTTAGTAATTCAATTACATGTACCTAGTACTAGCTTTTCCAAATATGAAATAAATGTGTATGCATGGTTATATACAGAATGAGGTATTTTCCCAGTTATTTGAATACAAAAATAAATAGCAGCTAGAGGATGAGAAAAACTCATGTCATAAGTCTATCAATATGCTACATAGTATTTACATAAACATATACCATATACATACATACCTGGTTAAGCATTGCATGCATGTTGTGCACGAAGTTGCGTGCCTTGGTGTCGTTATTGAACACCACGTGTCTTTTGCTGGTTTGCCAAGTCCAAGTCCATGTCCGCTTCCAAATGTGCTCATTAGCAGCATTGGCCATTATGCACACCATTGTCCCATGATGCACTGGCGCCATGTTTGTCTCACTATACTAGGTATGTATCGCTAGAGATTGTAAAATAAAGCCATCATGCAATAATGCTAAATATTGAACAAAATGTCCAATCAATGTGACATAGGACTGTAAATCATATTCGATAAACCAGTGTTAGCAGTTCCTATATATAGAAGAATCAGCCTAAATTCAGGGAAATGAATATACCAATGGTCGAAATTAATGCTGTCAATATATGCCACATATAACCAGATATAAACATTCGTTTTGCCAAATACAATTTTACAGAAGTTAAAGTGTTTATTATTTGTACCTACACCTACATAGTACATCATATTGTATGTAAAAGTTTATGTACAGCACATCCAAAGATGTATATTTTAAGAGTTATTATAGAGTTAGCGCCAATTGAAGTCTCAGTTGTTTACACAAATCACATCGCATATACATTTATCAGCCTTATTTTTGTAGGCAATACTGAAATTGCAAATGGTGTTGGTGCTGCAAGGCATAAGTCTACAGGTACAAAGTACATCATAAAAACGTCTGGTAAACAGCACAATTTAAAATGACAACATTACATTGTTCTTCTGATAAATATTTTTCCCTCATGCCAATAACATTGATACGAGAAAAACAAAGCCTGCTAGCGGTTAACAGCACCACAAGTAAAATATCAAACATCAACAAATTTTTGGCAAGTCAGGTCAAAATCGTAATATTATTAAAAGTATCGATTTTACATTTAAAATTTTACAAAATAATCCAGTTAAGCCCAATTCAATTACAAGTTTACATAGAGGGCTCCACATCTTCAGGTAGGCAAACAGATTCAGTTAATGGACAAGCAGACATCGATTTATAAAAATTAAAATAAAATATACTTTAGATGTATATGTCTTTATGATAAATCTAGGATGACGTAAACATCAAAAACTGTAAAACGTATAACTTTTTATGTATATAGTTCATTTCAGGAACAGTCAGCTGACCAATAACTATACTGATCATGATTATATGAATATCGATAAATGGTAGCCAAATATATAGCCGTTATCCAATATTATCATTTCTTATGTTAGACTAGAATGCAGTTTGTAGGGATTTTACATAAACTTGTTTTTTTTCCCCATCCAACTTTTTTGGAGTTTCCTCTTCGTTTTGCAAGCTAGGGCACTAATTGCATCCCTCATCAGGGTGCTGTGCCTGCAGGCTACAGCTAGTTCACCTGTATGGGTGTGGAATTAAGGGGGGGGGGGAAGGGACAATTATAGCGCCCTTGCAATCAATCAAAACCAAAAAAGGCAGGGAAACCACAAAAACAAACATTACATACAATTAATGCCTACAACAATATACTCACGCAGAAGCATTCAACTGACTTTGGTACACTATATACGGTTAAAGGAGATATCCAGACAAATATGTAATACACGTGTTCCGAGTTTGCTGCAACACAAGGCAATTTCAAACCTGTATTTCATTGCAAGGTGTATGCTGTTTAAAGATACTCTGCCATAAAATCCGTCTGCCAATGGTCACCACTGCCTATTGGAACTTGACATTTCCATACATTCATGACTCAATTGCAATGCAACAATCTTTATACAATGCTCAATTAATGTCAAAAAGGACAATGTTTACCCGTAAAATGACATTCGTTTGTCAAATGATTCCCTATAACTGTGCTACTTTGCACATTCCAATAAAATTTATTGCAAAGCAATGGTTCATATGTAATTCGTATGGGAGGAAAACCACTGTCTGATTTTATGCAAAATGTCTTTATGAGAGAGATGGTTAAAAAGAATGCAGTAATGCACAGAATTGAAAAGTTAATTATGACAAGCGCCAGCGTGATGTCACGCGAAGTGCAAACGCCAGCGCTTACATTTCGGCCATAAATGCAAAAAAAACGTTTTCGTTCTGCCTGAAAACTGATATGTACATCTAGCCTGTGACAGCAGATGCAGGTTTAGGCAAGTGACGTTTTTGGATGGGCATAATATCCTGAAGTTTACGGTTAGTACCATTGAAATTGAGCGTGGATACGGCCATGAGTAGTTGATATTGTTCATTGCCATTGGTTTCAGACATAGGCAATGGACAGAAATGATTGGTGCAGAACTCAGAGATGCGGCTGCAAGCCTCTTCCATGGCTTCCACAGGAATTGTCAAAGCCAAGCGTACGAAACCCGGTATGTCGAAAGCCTGCATTAATTAATTAACCCAATTGAAAAATTAGTTTCAACTATGTGATCCAGTTATTAATTCCTTATAGTAATGAAATAGTAGGTTGATTTTTTAATGTTTCCGAAAATAAAAAGAGAATCAAATGGATGGATATATCTTACCACGCCCGGTAAGCAAAACACCGACTGCTCGCTGACCATTTGCTCAACAAATTGAAACTCGTTCTTGAAACCAGGAAACCTTGCCATGTCCACTTTTACCTAGAACATCACAATAAATCAACATTATTGATGCCCTGCAACTTGAATTTTTAATTATGATAACGCGTGCGTCACGTTTCATCGACCGCATAAAAGTTCAAATGTGGCAATAAAAAGTCGCACAGCAACAGCGCGACTTCACCAAATATGGCACTTTTAATTTCAAAAGACATTACTAAATTGAGATTAAGTTTAACTGACCATCATAAACATGCCTCCAAGTGGTAAAATTGGAGTCAATCCAGGAACTCGTGATAAGGACTCAAATGCCAAATCAGCACTCGCCTATTATAAAAGATACAAACGACAGAGGTTAACTAACTACTAATAATACAACATGCTCATATTCATATTCATACATGACCAATAAACATACAGTAGTAATTTGATAGATTAGACTTGTTTAAGAGATATAGCCCTATTTAATTAATCTGTAGAAGGTTTTACTGTAGTCAGGATATACAAAAATCACAATCTCACTTTAATAGTTGCCAGTGTTTTATCGAAGAAACTTTGGGGAGTTTTGTCCAAGATGGCCGGCAATGCACCTTGTACAAGTGTGTTGCAGCCTAGCAATCGTTGACTTAAGGCTTGAAGTCCCTTTCGAACCTATAATATTTCAGAAAATAATGTTTTGTGTTAAACTACAAATATAATGAATGTGATACTGACTTTCAAGGATATCATTCATACTTACTTCGCCAAATACGCCTTGCTTGTCATGAATCGTTATCCATCCAATGCGCCATCCAGGAACCAGAAATCTAAGAAATATAAATGACAGTGATTTCGCAATGCTTGCAGTTTGCAATTACCACTCTGTAATACATGTGTACATTTAAGCTTCAAAATAATTATCTGCACACAAATCGACGGTTATGTGATTTCACTGGTGAACATAATTTTTCTTTTTCAAATTAGTAAATTAATCATTAAGACATGGCATGATAAGCACTGCTACCTAGATACTTCACTTTTGCACGCATGTCCGTGTCATTGGCAAGCCCAAAAGATGACAAATAGCACAGATGCTTTTTAAAACAAGTTCTTGGCAAGAAAAAACATGTCGTAAATCAGAGGCAATTATTACAGAAAGGAAGGACAGATATCAAGCTTACGCATCGCAGACAACGGATAATTCCTTCAATTAAAAAAAGTGGAAATCATTATATTGTACAACTACCTCAGCAAAGCCATTTCCGTTAAAATTAAAATTATCGCTTGCATGTATTCGCAAGACTAGCATAAATATGAATGAACATGGAATGCAAGAGATCTTGGAAACCTAATGTATATAACAATATTTCAAAAAAGTTTAACCCTTTTATCACAAATATATTATATCGCCATAATTCATCATTATTTTAGCAAGTACCTGCAAACATTAATAACTGTCAACATAAAATAACTTTAGACATGCTTATAAAGGTCTAAATATACACCATAAAGTATATTTGAAATATTAATTGTGATAAAGTATTCCTTGTTTATATGCGCAATCATAAAAATTTGGAAGATTACAGGGAATTTATATCTAGCGATTCGCCTAAATTGCTTTATTATAGCTTGCAGCAAGCACTAAATATAATTTCCGTCAAAAACTAATGTCATATAAGGTTTGCAGTTAGAGAAGTGCGAGGTTGAAGGACACTCATTTTAGACTTTGTGCATGGGGTAAAATGACCATTTTGAAGATAAGCAATTTCAGCTCGTGGATACAATAATCTCAAATAAATTAATATGGCAGCTAGACTGGATGACCTGAACATTATATTAGCTATACATTTCACATTTTTTGGTTAAATTTAGTCTCGATATGAAATGTAATCTGTGGTAGCACAAACTGAAAAAGGCTAAATAGTACAAACTTTTTCGATCAGGAATGAATGCAAAGTTAATAGAATAGTTTTCAAAATGGACAACTAAAATGGCGGGTAATTCGAATCCTTTTATCCCATGCAAGTTTGATATTTAAGCCCTTGCATATGTTCAGTGGGACAAAAATGATGTAATTGAATCAAATATATATTTAATTCAATTAATTGTACCAGTGATCGACTTACTTCTTGGTAAGACCACCACATGACAGCACAGGAACTTCAGTTGATAGGCTTGCAAACGAGTGGTAAGCCCTTTCACCGAACACCTGAAAAATTGGTAACAAAACTTTTATCCCTTTTCACTTCTTTCATAAAACAATACAATGAAAATAGGGAACATGTTAACATGATAAGCCTAAATGGAGACTACAAAAGAGTGGTCGTTGCATTCAATGCCATTATCAGCAACATCCAATGAGAAAAATAATGTCAACAAAAAAGGCGATAAAGTATTTCAGCTGTCAGAAACGATCAGTTTTGATTGGCTATCCACTTAGACACAGGTGGCATCCAACCGAAAACAACAGAAACGTTAATATACAACTATTGTTACTTACAAAATTGTCGTAAATTTCGTCAGCAATTATTGGCACATAATGTCGAGCTGCAATCGCCAAAATGTCCTTTATGTGTTCTTTAGGAAATACAGAACCACAGGGATTTGAAGGATTGTTCACCACTATGGCTGCTGTGTTGCTGTCAATCAACGACTCCAAATGAGATAAATCAGCCAACCAGTTCATCTCAGGCTGTCAAATATACATACATGTAATATATATTAAATTATGCACATACATCTGGCACTCGATCTATATATGTTATACCTAAACTGCGACACTGTTCGGAACATGTGCAATTTACATACATAAACATTTCACATAAAATTAATAATGTGAATAAAGTTCTAGTTAATTTTGAGAGAAAAATAGGATCTCGCAATAGAGCCAACTTAATTAAAAATAACCAATCACAATTCACAAGAAAGGCCCTCTACAGAAATACATTTTTCATAACCCTTTTCGAACAACAGTTCTATAGCTAACTTTTTAAATGAAGAAATTATTACTCTATTTTTAAAGGGAGTTTGAATAAAACCTGAAGGTTTAAAATAAGGCTTTAAAGAATCAACTACATAAATCTTTGGACTTCTGGGACCTCAAATGGATGCATACATTCAAGTGATTATCCAATAATTGTATACTAGATGATCGCAAAGTTATAACATTGTATGACAATTAAGTATTGCTATTAAGTTTTTTAATCTGTTAAAAGTGAAATCTAGCCAAATGCAGAATTAGAGTTAAAGAAAAATTAACTCCCGAATTCTGTACAACACGAACTGTTTATTTACAGGATATACTTTTTAAAGGGATAATATTGCCCAGTTCGAGGCCATTCAGCTGGAAAACCTTGGACAGCGATTTTTGAAGTTGCCGACAGTCATTTCCTAGGCTGTTCTGTTGAAAGTGACATTTCATATTTCTATATAATCTTTAACATTGAAAGTTTAACGAAACAACTTTTGAAATGAGTGTAACATGACTTGAACTTAGGAGGACATACAATTCCATATTCAATTGAACACTGAAGAAGAATTTGTAATGATATTAAGTTTATGGTGTACTGCAAGCGCAGCACAAGGTTCACCGATGTGTCAGGCCCGGGCTAGTCATAAGTCTGAAGTTATATGTGAAATAATTAGAAAATAGCAAGAATTAGCATTGTAGTAGTTTCACATAAACATTGACCGAGCACTTGTATTTTTAACATTACTGATACTCGCGTGCAATGTCGCTACATTTTTATACAATTTTTGTATCCAGTTGAAGGCATGACACAGCTTTAGAGATTGCAATTAAATGGGGAATATTATTTATTAAATCAAGTACTTATCACTTGATATACCACACAATTAAAACGCTCCTAGGTGTTTAGCAAGTGGCTTCACAGCCAAGCACATCTTCTGGCTAACTGATCGAACAGTGTCATCTGCCTCATGAATATGAATAATTAAATCAAGAAATCCAACATACCACCAAATTGTAAAATTTGTATTCAAATCCCATACATTCGGCGATCATCTTGTAGATGGGAAAACCAGGTCTAGGTACAAGGATATTTTGTCCCGGATTGACCAACACACTGATGGCCAACTCCAATGAATGCGAGCAACCACTGCACAAAACAACATCCTAATTTGAAAGAAATGTTTTCAGTTAAGTGAGATTATATGCAATAAATGTTTCAAATTCATAGTGCAATGATCACATATTAATAATACCTTTGCTTCATAAACAGATCCGGGACACGAAACAAATCTTGCAACAGCAGCTTTGGCTGAATCGTATCCTGTAATTAGTCACATAAACAACCAATTTTGTTATAATTCTAATAATATACAAGTTCATTTGCATGTCAAGGGTTTAATTACCAGTGCTTGGTGCGTACCCATTGAATTTGAGTGATTCAATTGAAGTGATGACTTCAGAAATTATTTGCTGGCTAACTCTCAGATTTCCAAAAACTGTTGGATCGCCTGCAATTGACAAGATCATACATGATTTATTGAAATTTCCATTGCTATATGTAACAATGAGGTTCAAGGGTATGAATGGAACTGACCAACTGAAAGTGCAATCAATGGTTTGTCAGGGTTAGGGTTCAGCTGGAGATCTTCGACTATGTTGCGGATAGGGTTACGGCATCTCTTGGAAAGATCCGACGATGGAACATGCCATGATGACAGCTTCCGCTTCATGTTTATTTTGTTGATGTCAAGTTCTGTGAAACGTCATGTGATCAAAATTTTCCTACTCTTTACTAGGATTTAAGCAATGACAATGAATGGTTCCAACACAATGAAGGTTAATTTGTTGTACATTCATGGTAATGACTTTGTTTATTCGACAATGAACTAAAATTGTCTGGAAAAGAACAAGCACATCAATATCCATTATATTTTGACCTGCCCTCCCAGACTACAACAATTTGGAACTTTACACCCGGAAATCGTATACATACTACTAATTCTTATTGCAAAATATTTCATATTATGGTGAAGATGAGCTATTTTTGCCAAAGGCCGGGCAGTTCGATGGATCTTCAGATTTTAAGACCACGTGTTTAGTTGTGGGAAAATGTTTTTTCAGGCCACTTCAATCATGGACTACTATTGGATGATCAGCTGGTACATATGTTAGGTTGCCATACACATATGGTTCAAATAATCATGATCTAGCCCACTTCATAATCAAAATTTGATACCAGTAAACAAGTTCTAATAAATATAGAGCAAGTCGTTAAACAAATTCCTGTCTCAAATGAGAATAAATAAATAAACAAATACACCAACAAACTACCAAAGTCTATGTAACTTACCACGTGAAGCAACTTCTGGGGCCTTTGGCCCAATATTTTGAATGTGGTTAGAAATTGTCACTCATCAAATGAACTTCTCTTGGCAGCTTTCTCTACTGTACCTAGCTCAGTTTCTAGCTATTTTACTTGTGCAAACAATTGAGCTTATGTTTCGTATATGCTGGACAATATGAAACTGCACTAGACGTAGTCTCCTACAAGACAGCAATAGAATATTCCATGATCTCGCAATTATATAACTTGTCCATCTAAACTCCACCCAATGTTTCATGACCAATATGCGATTGGTGGCTTTTGGCTCTTGAACCATGTCACGTTGTTGCAACGATGGTCACAAGTACATTAAACATGCCTTTAATATATTATTACAGTAAACCCGTTTTGAAATTCAACCTTCACAAAATATGAATCAGCTGCTCAGATTGCCTTATGGCCTATTCATGGAAGCAATTATAGTATTATGCAATAGGCCAACTACGACAAGTATTGGACAGTTCCTTATTTTGATGCCTGAAGTCTACATATTCCTACAGTACATCGTTTCATATTGTACCTATCGTTTTCATCATTAGGAAGTTTCAAAAGTCAGAAAAAATGTTTTTAACGTGTAATGAAACACTGTCTTACAAGGTTAAGGATATTTTGTCATTTTCACATGACACCACCCAATTTAATTACATTTTTTACCATAGATATCCCTGAGAACCAGCAAATCATGCGACATAATGTATATAATTTCATCAATTTTTATCAGCGCGTAAGATCTAAAATGACCAGTATAATTATGCAATGTATTTAGATACAGTTTTCATAACTTAAGGAACCGCTTTACCAGAACAAATTTTACTGTCAACAGCTTAACAAACAGATACTATGTGCAAGACGCAGATGATTTTCAAACTATTGAACCAAGTTCATTTGCTCCTTGAACTTCCCAACTCAAAGTGTTGCAATTAAATTAGGTTTACAAATGACTTAAAAATCCATTTACCAAGTAGCATAGCAACGTTTGCAACTTCAGTAACAAGAGAACATGTGACGGCAGCAAGATATGCGGCATATTAGAACTCATTTTCAGCAGTTTTTTTACACTATATGTACTTCCTCTTTTAAAGTTGATACTAAATTCTAAAAGTTATAAAGTGCAGGCTGTGTTCAAGGTTATGAAAACATATAGTATTAAAAACTATGCTATAAAAATTCAGCTAATCAAGTTTCTTGGCATAGGATCATGTAAACACTCAACCAAAGTGGAAAATTTTCATTATTAAATTGCTATAGCGAAAACAGTGCAGAATGAAATTCGACGAAGAACACATAGCATTCATTATAAGGATATTGTTGACAAACTTTTTTTTAATATAATTTCCCCCTTTCTGAGAATGTTATCTTGATTTCAGGAAAGTTGTATGAAATATTACCCTAAATGATAGTTCAAACTTCACAAAGGCACAACAGTGCAAACAGATGTTGTTTGTAAAATGTAACGTTTTGCAATATCGACTCACTTAATTAGCATACTTTCACATATATTGTATGTAGAAAAGACAGACTGGTTTTCTAAGTATAGAAAGCAGCCAACATCTATTATACTTGTCAAATTTAATGGCTGAAGTATACTAAATAGTTTGTCGATCAGTATGATAGTATACTGTATCATATTTTAGAAACTATACTATTACATGATTGTGAAATTACTGCGCAGTAATTTGCTACTAATAAGCAGAAGTTTGTTATCAGGGTGTGGCAAACGTATGATGGTTTTTAGATAGAATAGTAAACTGTAACAAAATGTGAATTGCACTTAATGAATTAGAATCATAACTGTTTAAAAAACATGTGTGAATAACAAGGCATAAAACCGGTTAGTGTTGCAAAACTTCGTTATAAAACTTAGCTAAACAAAAATTTAAAAACTCAGCTCTGTTCTGACTTGAAGTTTGGTGGCCTTCTGACTGCAATGCACTTGAACCAAGTAATTTGAGCACCACTAATTAATTTTGATTAGCTGCAATACACTGTATATTTGTGAAAGAATGACTTTTAAAATATTGCTGGGCAATGGATAACAGAGCTCCAATAGCAAAATGAAAAAAAAAACACATTTTCCAAACTTATGACAAGTTTGTTTTCAAACAAACATAAATGTACTAATCTTCAACTTGTGCAACTAATTTGGAAAATACCATCTTCTATCATTTCAAAAATAAAATTATCATTTAATTAGAAATATGGCAATAAAATTATATCAAATGTTAGACATAGTCACTTTGATGGCAACTATTTTAAAACAAATTTGGAGGTAAAATGCCACAGCATTTATAAAATGACAATATCATGTTACAGGTAGCAAAATACAATTTATGATATACTGTACATAATGTACAAAAAACTAACAAAAAATAAATCAAACCTTTAAGAAGCACTATACAGTGCTGAATACCTTTTATTAAAAATAATTTCTGATGAAGAAGTTAAATGCCAAATCTTGCCGGTGTTCTCCGTGGTGTCATTGGCGTTCCTGGTTCTCTCCTTCCTGGGGTATAGATATCAGTTCTGAAATATGCATTCAAATTCAGTATTAATTTAGGTTAATTATCATGGATACCAAAATATTCATTACCGGTTTCAATAATAATGCAAATTTATTGCTTCAGAGTAACTGGGTAAATATTATCACGTCCGAATAAATTTCGTATCATTCAATAACTAACTAGAACTGAATCATGTGGGAGTCAATATTACAAATACAACTGAAATCACAGCAATCATATGATTTAAATACTGAGATAGTTTCCTGCAAATTGATGTATAAAATGATATTAACTTAAATAAGTAACTGACAGTAATTAGTTATAGTAATACAATGCCTGAAAATTTTTTGATTCGGTGCACGCAGACAAATGTAACTTCAGTACACAAACCAGAGTAACCAGTGTCATGAACTTTGATACCGGCTATTTTATTTCGAGCAAAAGTCATATGCAACTGCGCAAAGACTATGTAAAATTAAATAAAAAGTTTGTGAACCGGTTATCACCATAAATTGTCAGAGTTTGTACATTAATTTCATTAAAAAATTATATTTCTGCCATGTCATTTTTATAATTGGCTGTACATCTCAGATATACAAACATTTAGTAACGGACAATACACAAGGCTCTGACAGCTGAAACTCGATCCCAAATAAGATTTCAGAAAAATAATAAAATCCACAGAATCTGCAATATGCCTTGATAATACATTTAGTAAAAGAAAACAACACTGAAATTTTATAATATGTATTTCACAATAAAACTTGGACAAAAACAAATCCAAACATTATATACCTTTTTCTCATCCCTTCTTCCTTGCGATCTTGCTCTTCCTTTCTATTCTTCAATTGTTCTTGCGCAACCAACATTTCTTGTTCCATGGAGGTCAGATTTTGCAATGCTTGTTTACGATTTTCCTATCATCATATCACCATTCAATAACTATTGCTGATTTCTGATACCAACACTTTCTCAATTGATATTCTCAGTAACACATACCACCCTGGACTTTGACGATTCTTTGACACTAAAAAACATGGGCCCAAGCTCCGCAAGCCAATGTCCATCAACAGCAGTCACACACTGCATGTATTCCTAAAAAAATCGTACCAAAACAACAGTTACCATAAATGTAAAACGTCATAAGATCTGATTAAACGATTTTCTCAAACCTTTGACGTCATGACAAGTTCATGGTAGACAACATAATCCGGGGTAAAACCCATTCCGAATAATGCAGATGTTGGGTGGATATGACACGGCATTCCGGTTCGTGCGTTAACATATTCCCCGATACCCTTGAGACGCGCAGCTTGGTGAAAGTATGATGAACAGATGCATTTACGTATCACGTCCCAGTCACTTCCACATGATAATATTGACATCTTCTGTTGATCCATTATATCTTTCAGTTGTTGGTGAACTTCACGAACCTGACATCGCAAAGGACAATTAACAAACATACTACAATCTATTTCATTGTCCTGTACTGCAATGTTACAACATCCTTACTTTTCTCATTGCTTTTATATGGATGAAATGTTCAGTACACCACAACGATGAATAGCTGCAATTATAAAAACAATTTCTATACACAACCGTGCAAACATTTCACATGATTCAAATGTACATACTTATTCTTTTTCCACTGCTGATATACATTCAAGTATGTTAAGTGATCACTCTCGGGAACTTGAAACTTTTCTCTTGCTGCATCACTTTCCTCTTCTCGTCCTTTCGGTCGAAAAAATATAGCAGGAACAGATAACATCGAAACTATCGTCTGCACAATAGTAATAACAATCTTGGTTAGAAACAAATCCAATGAAATAAACAATTTTGTGTATTTTTTTTACCAAGATTTCACCGCTGCAACCCATATCGCAAGATACTATTAACATTTTTGACAGAGGAGGATCCAGTGGGAATTCCACCATATTTCTTCCCAGTGGAGTTAAATTGCCAGTATTGTCCAATGCACCAAGAATCCATAATTGGTACATTGAATTCAGCATGTTATCCTGCACAACAATATAAAAATCACTAATTGTTCAAAGCAATTACATGTGGAGGTTGCAAAACAATTATTTACTTGAGGTGGTGGGTCCATAAAATGAAACTGGAGTAAATCTTGCACGCCCAATGATTTTAACAGTAATACAACATTGGCTAAATTAGTCCTCTGAATCTCCGGTACAGTGGTAGTCAACATCTCATTCTTGTACTGGCTTTCTGTATATAACCGATAGCACTGTCTATAAAGATAAATGCATTAATTGAATTAATACATAAAATAATAAATGTTTAATGCATGCATACTCATTTACCCAGGCCCTGTTCTTCCAGCCCTGCCAGATCTTTGATTAGCATTGGCCTGGAATAGCACACAAATAATAATGTAATGACAGTCAGAAAATGTAATTACAATACAAAATAATACCTGGCTAATTGGATAAACCTGAAGAGCATCCATACCAATCCTCGGATTGTAAACTTTTAGCTTGCAATATCCAGCATCAACAACAAACATGATTCCGTCAACTACGATATACAATATAACACGTCACTTCATCTAGAAGTTAATTAACATTGCAAATCCTAATTCACCTGTCAAAGATGTTTCAGCTATGTTAGTTGCAACAACACATTTTCTGATTCCATCAGGTGCTTTCTGAAATATTTTCGCTTGCAGATCACTGGGCAGTTGAGAATATATTGGTAGAATTGCAAGCTGTGGTGCATCATCTATTTCTGCAAGTCTCTCTAAATAACATACACGTAAATTACATCAATACATCGTCTGCACACAATTTAAAGATACGCGCTATTAAAAGTTACCTGTAATGAGTTCACAAGTAACTTCAATATCCTCTTGACCTGGCATAAATATTAGAATATCGCCTAAAAGAGTGAAAATTCTGTATCAGATATCATAATTCACTACGATAAATGATATAACCACACAGGGATTCCATGGTACAAACCGTTAGAAGGCTGTAAATGGATTTGCAATGCTTGCTTTACTGCAGAATCAACATAATCTTCCACAGGATTCTTACTGAAGAGTATATCTACTGGAAATGTGCGGCCAGGTATTGAATAAGTAGGAACATTTCCAAAAAACGAGGCGAATTTTGAGGCATCCATTGTTGCTGAAGTTACAATCAATTTCAGGTCTTGCCTACGAGCAACAACCTGCAATAAAATAATTATACATACCATCAAAATGTGAATAAATGGGACAGCAGAAAAATTGTTTACAACAAACTCACCTCACGCAATAGACCGAACAGAACGTCGGTGCTAAGAGACCTTTCATGGGCTTCATCCATGATAACTGCACTGTAATTGTCCAAATCAGATTCCCTCAGAGATTCTCGCAACAGAATTCCATCAGTCATATATTTGATCACAGTTTTCTATACGAATCAAAGGTCAGTCAAAATTTATTAAACATTGAACTGTTTTTTCACAACATAATTAGCATAGTTCCAAACTTGCTTCGCTTGTGCAATCCTCAAATCGGATTGCATAACCAACTTCTTCACCCAGGACCGAGTTCATCTCGTCAGAGACACGCTTAGCCACCGACATGGCTGCTACACGTCTAGGCTGGGTACAAGCAATCATGCCGTATTTGCTATACCCATCTTCATGCAGGTACTGTAGTAAAAAGATTGGATTGAGCAACTGCACTCACAATATATTCACAACAAAACTTGCCTGCGTGAGCTGCGTTGTCTTTCCGGAACCAGTCTCGCCAACAATAATTACAACGCTGTTATCTCGGATAATATTCAGCAACTGAAAAATAAAAATGAGAATACATTTTCAAATATCTGTGCCATTACTAACAATCATTTTAAGGAACAGAATATTGCCTACCTCTTGCCTTACGGCAAACACAGGAAGGTACTGCCTTTGCTGCTTAAGAGTGCGACGTTTTGCAAAGTCGCTGACTGCCTCGGAAGACTTCATGTGCTCGGCAAATTTATGATCTGATTTGTAATCAGTTTCTCCTTTGTCGTTCAGTTTGTCATCCTAATTAAAACAAATTGCATGTAATAGAAAATTAGAAACTAGAACCATAATTCCAGCTGCTGCCTTAGACGTTGATTCAGCAGCATTACATTTCAGCCCTATCGAGTGCTAAACATCACAATGAATCACACTGAAAATATTTAGTATTTCTGTTCACCTTCTCTTCAACTTTCTTAATTCCCATGATTTCACCGAGTTTTGTGCCTGCAAGTTCCCAGTGTTTCTGCTGAGCTTTTCTCCTTTCTTTCTGTTCCCTGTGAGCTCTCACAGCAACAGAACCCTTTCTTGAAATGATGGCCATATCTGAGGTTGGATCCTATCCAATGAAATTTATCCACAAATTCTACACGTCACCAAAGCAATCACAAAAGACGTATAAATAGCAGGAAAATAAAAACATACCTATACCTTAACAGGAACAATTGGTTCCGGCTGCTTTGTAAACACAATTCTTCCATCCAAGAATGGAGGTACAATATTGTGGACAATCAAATGAACACGAGCTTCATTCACTTCCTCAAAATCCTCATCAACCTCCAACCTCTGCACAACACCACTTGTCAGCATTCGATTTGTCTCCCACATTTCATTGTCCTACAAAATGAATTAACATGCAAATTAAACGCAGTTCGCATTGTTTTGAATGAAAACCTTGAAATATAATCACTTTATTAATCTGCCGCTGTTGAGCAGACATTCTCTTCTTTTTCTTCTGCTCAATAGCCTCCTCCTTCTTCCGCATATACTCCGATGACATTCCAGCAAAAGGATTGTGTTCTTCATCATAACCTTCATCCATATTGTACCATTCTCTATCAATTTTCTTTTGCTCTTCTTCCCAGATGCTCTTCTCTTCTTCAGTAGTCCATTTGAAATTCCCATCTTTTGGCAACAAAAAAATTAGTTAAAAATCAACAGCATCCAGATATGTTTTCTTGATTGAACAATGATAAAAAATCAATTTAGTTGTACTGAATTCCATGAAGAACTTACCTTTTCCAACCTGCGGAGTAGCCCCGGTACTCTTGCGGTCATTTGCCCAAACGTTATATTTATGGGTTGGAGTCGGGAGAGGTGTATTTCGTTTATTAATCCTAAAAGGTATAGTACTTTTCAAATACTATACATGTATGTTTGAAATAACACATAGAAAACGAAACAGCTTTAATATACCTTTCAGACCGCTTCTCTCTCAAGCGTGAATCATTTCTATCACTGCGATCAAAATCTCTTGGTGAAGATGAAGGTGTTGGCAGGTCCCAAGCTGATCTTTTGGATGGCGTGGGCTCATCGTCATCCCAATTAGAACGGGATGGTGTGTCTAGCAATCAATTTATAGATATTATCAGATCTATATTATATTACCTATATAATGGTAAAACATTAAAAAATTACCCCTTGGTTTCATCCTTGGTGTGCCAGGATCATCTTTAAATCTTGTAGGGGTTTCATCCCAATCACGGCCACTACGAAAGCTCCTGGCATCATGTGAGTCACGTCGATCACGCTTGTCGTGATCTGCAATGTTTATTGAACTATATTTATTAGCAAAATCCAAATTAAGCTATTAAATAATACAGAAATGATGGAGTGTTATCGTAATATTTGTATCCACATTTTCAGGAACTAAGAATTATTTGTTGTGCTGTACATTTCTCATACATACATTGTTTTGTATATGTAATGCTTTTAAATTTGTATGTTTTCAAACTACAATAGTGGTAACCATGGTGTTAATTCGCAGTTAGTACACAGACTTCACTGAATGGAACAATTATTCAAAAGTCACACAGGGTGTCTACTGAAAACGTCCAACAAATTTCCATGACTTTTCCATGATTTCCATGTCCTTTTTTTCAAAAATTGCATGACCTTTTTATCAAATTCAAGTGTGAAGAGACCAACCAAAACCATGAATGTGACCAAAACCAAATGTAGGGGTCCCCAACTGTGACCAGGGATCATACAAACTAAAGGCGCAAATGCTTAAGGAATTCTATCCATTATTAACTGCCAAATTTAGACATAATTTTCACTCCATAGCGAAAATTACAGAACTTTAAAATTATTTTCATGACTGAACATAAAATCCCATGACTTTTCCATGATTTCATGACCATTTTTAAATTCCATGACTTTTCCATGATTTCCATGATTTCCATGCCAGTAGACACCCTGCTATGGTGTCCGTGCTTGCCAGCACCCCGATATTAGTGATGAAAACCTGGAACAGTTGATGCAACTTCGGGTAGAATCATTGCAGGTTGATCAGGCAAGAGCAATTTCTATAGAGGCCATGACAAGAGACCAACATAAATCTGCAGTTTGGTGGGGTATGCGCCGCTACCGTATTGGAGCTTCCGTGTTTGGCAGAATATGCAAAATGAGGAAAACTACTCGCAGAGCGGAAACAGTGCGTATGTTGCTATACGGACGGAGAAATATTTCAACAGATGCCATGCTCCATGGACAACTACATGAAAAAAATGCAAAAACAGATTTTACGCAAAGTACAGGCTTGGCAATCAATGACTGGGATGTTCATCCCTCCTCAAATACCATTTTTGGAGGCCGCTCCTGATGAACTGATAGGCAATGATTGCCTCATCGAGATCAAATGCCCATATGTTGCACACATTAATAACCTGACACCCATAGAAGCAGCCCCAATCCCTGAAGCCAAAAAAACCTTTTGCTCTGAGGTAAAGAACGGTGAACTTAGGTTAAAAAGGAAACATAACTACTACTTCCAAGTTCAGGGCCAATTGCATATAACACAGCGTGAAAAGTGTGCATTTGTTATATGGACGGGAAAAGGAATTGCGGTTGAGTGGATTGTGAAAGATGATGACTTCTGGGCAACACAAATGGAAGAGAAGCTGACAAATTTCTTCTTCAAAGCGATGCTGCCGGAAATGGTTGATCCCAGAGAGACTCGACGATTACAGCTACGAGAACCACAGGAAGTTCTGGATGCCATAGAGGAAGTTGCGCAGGAGAAGATGAGGAAGCTTGAAAAATCAACCAATAGGAAGGCAGCTAAGAAGAGAAAGGTGAGCCCTAGTCTTTTGCAATACCACACTTGGGAACAACATTTTCTTTATTCTTTCAGGCTGATGGCGAAGAACATGGTGCCGGCGGAGACATCACTGATGATGAACAGGAATGGGAAGAGGAATGTGAATGGGCAGTAGTTGGTGATGCTGATGAGGGGATGCCTGAAGACTAATTGCTAAATTTTGTCATTATTATGTCACAGTGTGTTTATCAAAGGCAATGTATAAATCAATGTCTTTTTAGTTAGTTTATATGACATTTATTGACCGTAAGTTATCAGAGGGTAATTTGGCCAGGTTTGGTTAGGTTTTGTTTGTTATATTTGGCTAGGTTACTTGAAATGTGAAATGATGTACTATGACATTTCAAGTAACCTAGCATTTACTTGAAATATACTGTGTAAGTGCAAAATGTAATGAACAAATCTGTTTATTTGAAACTTTTAATGGTGCGGTATTTCCCGAAGATAAACAATTACAGTTGGCACATCTAATCAATTGTTTAAATATTTTGTCATTGTTTCATCACAATATAAAAATTTATTAACTGACTGGAAAATGAAATTTTTCTACTCAACTTGATTCAGAAATCCTGTAATGTCAAGTCTTACCTTTATTTTACAGAGGTGAACAGATCACTGCTAAATCCCAAAATAATTTTTCACAGACTGCTCTGAGTTAATATATAAAAATTCGTAAGGTTTCATATAATTAAATAATAGACAATAAAAAATGCAAGGTTCATACTGAATTCACCCTATCGTTGACCAATAAATATAATGTTCGTGGGCCTAAACGTTCAAATTTATACAAATACAAAAACATTTTACAATTTCTGAATTCTTTTCCGGCATTCATACTTAACTGTATCAGGCAAGACAAGCGAAATTCTTCAATGGCAATTCGTGTACAACAATTGTTCTGTAACAAAAAATATTTTGTTATTGCAATGTTCTAAGTTCCAGAATTTTATATTTTTGAAGTGATAATATATTAATATATTATAATATATATATCATACATAATTTTTGAAGTAATAATATATTAATATATTATAATATATATATCATACATAATTTTTGAAGTAATAATAAATTAATATATTATAATATATATATCATACATAATTTTTTTAAATTATTATTAGCAGTACTGTACATGGCAATGTCTATTGCCATGTACAGTACTACAATTAGAAGTAAAAACAATTATGAGATTCAAAAAATTTTAATGAACATATACAGTAAGCACAAACATACTGTTAAAAGTTCCTGGATATTCCTGCAGGAATCCAGATATCCATATCCAGATATCCATAAAACGAATAAAACAAAAAACTGCCGTCCGCATAAATTAACTGCAAGGTACCAAAACTTTATTTTACACTAGTTTCCGTTATATTTAGAAAATTATTTTTCGGACGAAAATTGGTGAGAACATATTAGTACCTTGCAGTTGACTTGTGTTCATAGTAGTTTTTCTAATAAACGATTAGTTAATGCTACAACATTGTTTTCGTCGTTCGGATGAACTGCTCGCCCGAGAAATGTAAGCAGAGTTGATTGGATACGAGTAATCAATCACAACGCTCTGTGCGGTTACACAGTGTGTATTGCAGTTTTCAAACATGTATCGCACGTGGCGCCATCCATCGGCTAAAATTGACAAAAACGCTGGTCTGTTTTCCGTTAATTTGACGTTTCAACACCCTAAATTTTCCATTGGTTTAACAAATGTATTGAAAATAATAACACAACTGCAAGTGTTGTTTGTCATAATTAACCGGGTGTTCATTATAACTGTGTGTTCATTATAACTGAGTTAGTATAAACGGGATTTGCTGCATTTACCTTTTTGGGTTTTCAGTTACTTAATTGTTTTGATTAGATACAAGTGTAACTTACCTATATATTACACTCGATCCCCATCAGAAAAGGGGCAAAACGTCATAAGCATGACTGATTTCAAATATTGGCCTAACTATATTCCGCAAAATTTGTGTATACCTACCTAGTACAGAACTCGGTCATAACAAAAAGGCATTTTTGCTGTTCTCTCGGGTTTGTTACAGCTGGGGGGTCACAGTACATATAAAAAGATGCTAAAATTCCTATTTTTTCCCGTATATTTCAGTGGTATTGTGCTATCATTTTCTATATTTGTTATTAAGATTACCTATGTTACCTATACACATTCAGGGTGTGAAGTACAGCAGGCATCCACATTTATAGGAAAAATAGGAATTTTCTTGAATATTATAGGAAAAATTATAGGAATTATCCATTTATTATAGGTAGGAAAATAGGAAAAAACATATTGATCATTACATTTATTGGTATCATTAGGGGTTATTCACAATTTAAAAAGAGAAATGATGATAATTTTAAATGTCTCCTTTCACTCCATTATTTTTGCTTTCTTTTCTTGTTTGCAAACTCATCTGCAAGTCCTTCAATTAGTTTTTGATTCATTTCTTCAACAATATTTGAAGTAAAATCATAAAGCACAGTGTATAACTTTACTCAATTCTGGGATACGGTTCCAATATTGTAGCAGATGAAATGAGATTAGAAACAAGTACAATGGCAGTAAATATCTATAGCAGAATAGTGTTGGAAATTAAATATTAAGGCGAGACTAGGCGCGTGACGATTTTGGGGTGGGGAAACACAATTTTTCGCATTTTCAAAAGTGGTGTTCAGAAATAAGGCGCTGCTCAAGGCCAGCAGGGGCCTTGATCACCATAAAATGGGGCCAAATAGTTAGAAAGACGCTCTTTTATTTGCCATATTGTTTGTAATTGTGCGGTTTATAGCGACCTGGGAAATAATTCG
>JAQIWR010000285.1:0-23849 GCA_034695945.1 Glomeris hexasticha
ATCTTTTAGGTTCACGGTAGTTAGTCGATTAAACGCTTAGTTAAGGCGCGATGGGCGTTTTACGGTGCTCCAGCCGACAAACTGCACGCGTAGATAAACAGACCGTAACATATATATTATCAATACATGTAGCATATTTCGGCAATGCAGTTAGAAAGTATAGTGCAAGTTCTAAAATGTGGAAATTCCCTTACAGAAATATCTAAAACTGCTGCAAGTTTGCAATATAAGGCTGTTGTACGTCAATGTCTCACGTGCATGCTTTTTGAAACTTACTGGTATGCCTGTGAAATACTTGCCACATGCATACAAAGCTGCTGTGCATGTATACTAATTAAAATTTATTTTAGGCAAGTGTGACATTGTAGCTATTAAAATTGTAAATTTGCTAATTAATTATTTCTGGTATGCAACTATTCTTATAACAAACAAACTTCATGTTTACCTGCATCGGATCCAACGCATATCACTTGTCCCTTGTCTTCTGGTGCACTCGATTTGCCTCCAATTTTCTTTAAAATACATTTAGACGTCGTTGGAGATCCTGTTGTGCCACTTGACCCAAGAGCAGTCCATAAGGTGACCAGCAACAAAACGTGCATCTTGTTCAACTGATGTTTGCTATATACCTGCAATACAAATGCATTATATCTTATTTCAGTTAGGAGATGTTTCCCGGTTGTTCGAATGGTTGCTGTGCAAGGTCGTATTGATTAATAAATCAATTGATCGAGCTGTCAACGTCAAAGCCAGTATAGTATACCATATAGTAAAATACAGTTGTTATTATTTTGTATTAGCATGGGTGTATATTTTTTCCCTCACTTTAGCAGAATAATAACATCGAACCTGTATTGAAACTTTTGTTGTTTTTTCCCCTCTTCGATATCATGAAGGTCTTTGGGTCTCGTCCAAATATTAACACAGTGAAAGAACTTTATGTACACATATTTTTCAACAAAATAGAGGTGGCATTCATGCTGAGCTAGTTTCCATTTGTCTGACTCGCAAGTCTTTATTCGGTCTAAACCAGATGCTCCCCCTTTTTGATGTAGAAAATAATGGATTTTGCAGTTAGTGCTATTCAATGTAAATGTTGCATTCGCAAGGAGCTTGTATGTGTTGAAAAAAAAATGCATTATTGATTTAAAATGCTATACAGATGCATGTTTATATATTTGAAAACTTATTTCACACTGTTTGTATGTACTGGTTCCCACAGCAATACATGTGATATGTATAGACCCAAACAATTTATGATTGACGGGAAATTAAGCAGGTTTTTTAAAAATGAAGCTGTATTGATTTTTGTGAAAAGAAAAATTCATCTTATGCCTTTGTTTAATGTAATTGCACTTTGCTTTCATGCATAGCAACGCCCTTAATGGTAATCTCCTGAAAGAACTTCAAGTATGTATTTATATGTTGAAGATGGTTAAGAGGTATGTTTACTTCCTCATGTGTAGTAGGAAACACTTGTTGATAAGATGCAGGCAATAAAAGACTTGCTTAAGTGTTGGTTTTTCACCATTATTAAGGAAAGGACCTGAAATTGCAGAGCCTCAGTACAAGGTACTTGATCACATTCAATGGTTGTAGTGTCATTGTTGAAAGATTAAATGGAATCACCCTCATCTAGATTTTTAAAACTACTGCATATACATTACGACAGTCGCAGCCATGACACCCTGGATGTGGTAATCATGACATAAGCATTTCACATGTAAGTATACAGTACTATGTGCATGCAGTAAGTTGAAGATTTAGAGGACTCCCGACAAGGTTTTGTAACACCTGATGAAAATCACACCATAGATACTGTGCTGAAAAATAAAACTATGAGTTCTTTCCGTTTATTTTTAAAAAATTCATTGCCAAAGTTATAGATGGTTCAGGTTTACCGTATTGCGGTGGTCGGAAGTGGTCGGCACGTCACTCACGTCAAATGTGCGCACGCTCATTGGCTGACAAAAATACGCCACTCGATGAAATTATCGAGGATCGGTCTCATTGGCTGGTGCACGTGAGCCAGGCAATGAGACCGCAAGCGCCATGACGTCGTACTTTCGACGACCGAACTACGGTAAACTTGAACCACCTATAACTTTGGCAATGAATTTTTTAAAAATAAACGGAAAGAACTCATAGTTTTATTTTTAAGCATAGTATCTATCGTGTGATTTTCATCAGGTGTTACAAAATCGTGTCGGGAGTCCTTTAACGATTGAGTGGCCATTCTTAGCTCAGAACGAACTTCAGTCAAATATTTTCTTCCTTATCGTGAAATACACCAGCAATAACATAGAGTAGAGCTTCGTGCGTAATTGCGACGCGTGGTGACTTAGCATCTTATATGTTTTTCATCTCATCATTAAACGGGATTAGCATAATTAGAGTATTGGATGGTGTAATAACTAACCATTATCGAACCACTTGAGGACAACACCACTTTGCACGTCACTGCAAAGAATTGCGGCAATCGGACTACAATGAATTTTTACACACTTTTTTTATTACATATGGGTTGAAACGCATTTCTGCACTTTTTCGTTTCAGTTCCCATAGTGCATCGTAATTACCAGCTGATGATCGATTGTAATATATTTGCACTCGTCACGAATCAATTGGCAAAACTGCATTGCAATTAAGGTGACATGTCTGCACCGACCTCGAATTACAGCCGCGTCGAAAATCGATTACTGAGCTATGCATTGCAGCACAGCATAACTTATTGATTGATCAATTTGCAATAATGATAGATGACAGAATGAGAGTTAATTTACAACTAGCTACATACTATTAAATATCTGTATTGGAATAATGCACGTGGTTACAAACCAGTGAAGGGAAACGTTGAACATTGTAAACGAGTAAAGAAAAGAAAACCCAAAAATAATCAATTTGGTATTCTGGTTTCAATACTAAATCCCAGCTAAACCTTAGACTAAATAGGCGGAGCTTCAGGCAAGAAAATAGTAGCTCTTGTAATGATACTGATCGATACATACTGAATAACTCAATGCTATTGGCTGCAGTGATGCGCATGCTCCGCCTATTTAGTCTAAGGTTTAGCTGGGATTTAGTATAGGGGTGGGGCAAGAGAGCCCTTATAACCCTTTGCACACCATTGTTTCGCATCATGTTTTATGTCCGTTTTTGCTCCTCAACATCGTTGCCAAGGGTTGTACGAGTATCTTCAGTTTGGGCCTATGCCCTATGTTTTCCGATGTCCACAATAAATATTCATCTCATCCGTCTCGCCAGTCTTCGAGTATTTTTCTTATAGCGCTCCTAGACCCGCATCTGAGTTGCTGGACCCCGGTTTGGGGTATGTCCCAGCCAAAGCGGATCCAGGTAAGGGTACAGAAAAGGAGAATGAGAAGGACAACAATAGAGATCGACACCAACGTGATACGCACCACCGAGACAGACACCACCATAATATACATAATAAAGGTCAAACCCAGGGCCACAAACCTACTGACGGTGATGACCATGAGAAGAAGGTGACCCAGCCAGCTGGCCTTGGGTCTCATCGCTCCTTCTACCGAAACCAGCAAAGGTATAATAACCCTAACAATGGTAGTTCTTCTAGGGCACCTGTTTCAGGTGTAAACGCTGAGCCAGTAGGAAAACAGGGCGCTTCGGATGCCGGAGTGCAAGCTGCTTCCACTAGTACCGGTGCTGTTCCTAAGACCTCCTTCCGAGATATTTCAAAGGTAACCTGCTTCAAGTGGGAGGAACTTGGTTATTACGCTAATGTATGCCCCAACAAGACAAAAAACTAGCAGAGCCAGCAGCTAAAACCACCGATGGTTGCGGCAAGGTCCTTGCTACGGTGATTTCCGACGACGGAGTCCCCCACAGTAAGGATCATGCGGTGGTAAATATGATGGCTGCTCGGCAAAGTGCTTACCGAGGGATGTTTGGCTCTTTAAATGATGATAAGGAGCCCCTAATTAACATTCTTCTTGCAGGAAAACCTTTCCAGGCTCTCAGACTCATTGATTTGGGATCGTCTGGTTGTGCAATTGATTTAGATGTTTGTAGGACGTTGCCAGACATTATTGTTGATACATCGCATGCCATCAAGATGCAGCTGGTAGCCGGAGAAACCATAGCATATGGAACGACACTCATCAATCTCCGATGGACTGGTGGCTTCACCCTACAACTGTTTGTGGTTGTGCCTTGTGCAAACCAACAGGTGATTTTAGGTAGAGACTTTTTGCGGGGAGCCGCAATTGTACCCGATTTAGACAGAGGAGTTTGGACCTCGAGGAAGATGCCCGGAGTAGTAACACCTTTCGAGGCACCCGTTAGAATTTTTTCAGCAAGGATCATTGAGATTGCAGAATGGAGATGGCGCGTGGATCGGTCCGACTGCACCAACCTATACAAGGAGCCACTAGTATCGCTTATTAAGGATAATCTTAAGCTTTTCCAGTTTAAGCCAGGTGGAGCTATAGGAGTGTGCCACGAGATCCGCACAGCAGACCACGCACCCGTTTGTTCGGCGTTTCGACCCGAGTATGCCGCCAAACCTTAAAAGCCGTCTAATTCATTGGTGAGCAAAGGGCTATACTAAATCCCAGCTAAACCTTAAAGTATGTTTCCATGGACTGGCGATTTTTAGATAATATCGCCCGCACTAAAAACCCGCGCAGAATTTTCAAACCCGCATGGCAAAAAATGCCCGCTTCTGTATTTCTATGCTGGCAGGTTTCAACAGCGAATTTGATTTATCGATACACAATCGATATGTGTCGATACCAAATCGAACACAGAAATTGAACACAGAAATCGAACATCGAAAAATGGCGCCTCCTAATTGGCTAGCTGCTGAACGACAGCTTTGGCTTCTGCAATCCCATGTCGCTATTGCTCAGCTGTGTCACGTCGAAAGCTGTAAACAACGGGTGCGCGCGGCTGCGGGAAAATGAAATTCCCGCCTGCGCTTTTTTTAGCTCCGCCTGCATGGAAATGCACAGGCGGACATCGGCAAGGCGGGCGATATAGCGAAAATGCAGGCAATTTTTGCAATTTCACGCCCATGGAAACACACCTTTAGACTAAATAGGCGGAGCTTCAGGCAAGAAAATAGTAGCTCTTGAATCGATACTGATCGATACATACTGAATAACTCAATGCTATTGGCTGCAGTGATGCGCATGCCCTTATAACCCAATGCACACCATTGTTTCACATCATGTTTTATGTCCGTTTTTGCTCCTCAACATCGTTGCCAAGTGTTGTACGAGTATCTTCAGTTTGGGCCTATGCCCCATGTTTTCCGATGTCCACAATAAATATTCATCTCATCCGTATCATCAGTCTTCGAGTATTTTTCTAATAGCATACGGAACGCTATAAAAGGAAAACGATTTATGTAGGTACTGACTTTATTACTACCAAACAATTGTAATGCATTTATTGATTGTGTTTATTTTATTTTAAATAACTTAGATGATAATACATTTTGGAGATTCAAATATCTGAACAATGCCCTCTTCAAGGACTAAATTTTCTGACAATTGGCTTAAACTCGAGATCCCAATGGAAATATTGTGTCTGAATGGTGCTCAAAAGTGGAAAGTGACATGTATTCTGCGTGTTGCTTTGTATATGCAACAAAATATTCAATGCAAGCAATATGGGCTTTTTGCAAGTTTCTGCGCATGCTAAAGAAGCCAAGCATATACAGGGTGACCCAAAAGTCTAGGCCTTAATTTATATAAATAAAACAGTGGCAATTAGGATAAAAACTATCTCACATTTGAATAGGAAGTTACCTGTGAGGAATCCGAAAATGTCATTTAGAATGTCCTTGAACAGCGTCTTGAAGGTCATTGGTTCTCCATCTTTGGAACCGTTGCTCGGAATGTACATGTTCCAATTTGAATGTTGTAGAGCATTCTAATTGCCACAGTTTTATTTATATAAATTAAGGCCCAGACTTTTGGGTCACCCTGTATATCAATCGAGCTAGACGCTCGAGTCAGACTATATTTTGAAATAAATTCCGTCTTTCGTAAATACAACCTATACATGCAACTAAGATTCCAACGTAAAATTCTGTTCTCTACTTCCCATAAAAATTATAGATAAATACACTCCAAACCTTGAACAAGCCGATCACGAACGCAATCAAACCCAAGATCAAACCATATGATCAAACTGGCGCGGAATGGTTGATCTCCACATATGGAAGTCCGGTATATGCAAAATAGGCAGCGGAAAATCGCGGATTTTATCCGCGAGAGGCGCTGGCCGCGCTATTTTTTCGCTTCGGTTGGTGGCGCCATCATCGGCGAGAAGCGAAAGCGCCAGCTGTGTGCAATCGGAAAGCGATTGCGGAAGAGTGGTTATAATATTGCTACTAATTATTCGGCTGCCCAAAACGAGCGCTTTCGCAATCGGCATTTAACATCAGCCCTTGCTTATTCACCGGTATGCGGTTTATTTCATTATCTGGATTCATGTGTTGCGTACTATATCGATAGTATTTGTGTTGTCCTAATTTATCGCCATTTCGCCGCCCCATCTTTGACCATTTTGTATTGGGCGTGATCGACTATTGCAAATAATTGTCCATCCAAAAAATCTTCAGCGGCGTTGCGGGGCCATATGAAAATCTGAGATCATTGAGCGTAGTCCGGTGATCAATTGTATTATTTTTCCATAAAAAATTGGCAAGGTGCATATGTATTGCGAAATCTGCTAAATATGACGTACGATCGCTAGCTAGTTTTCTCAAAAAGCACGCTATATCTATTATCATATCAGCAATCATTTACTATCATAATTGCAGACAGAGGGTAAAAACCTCATTTTTTAAGCCTCCAAGCTGAATCACTGTCTTTATATGGTAAATTGAAAATATGCAGAATGCCCAATTACATAACCAAAATAAATGTATTTAATTTACTGGTAATTAATTTTGCATTTGTTATTATGATATCAACGGTGCCAAACATTTTTACTGCATCCTAGTTGATAAAATACACATTTGAGATTTCCACACAACCCCAATTTTATTCCAGATCAGTTCAAAAAATATAATTGCGAAATTAGGTTTTCGAAACATTACTACATATTAGTCATTCTGCATTTTCAAATGATTTAATTTCCTAATAATTAGAACTATGATAAGTTATATATGCATATTTTATGTTGCTTTTACAATTGTCCTTAAAATGCTTAAATATAGTTCACCTACAAATGGTGATTGTTAAAGTTTGACCTGCTTTTAATAAGTACTACCAAGTACTACTGTCACACATGAAACTGGAACATTTAACTGAAAATTGTATGATTTTCTCTTTCAATTTTGCAGAAATGACAGAATACTGGCTTATATCTGCTCCTGGTGAAAAGACATGCCAGCAAACATGGGAGACATTGAATAATGTAACTTCCAAGCAGAACAATCTATCGGCAAACTATAAATTTCATATCCCTGACCTGAAGGTAGTATTCAATATCATCATGTTTTATTTAATCATTCATTTTCTCAAGTTTGGTGTGTTTTTTTAAACAGGTGGGAACATTGGATCAGCTGGTTGGGCTGTCGGATGATCTTGGAAAACTCGATCTCTTTGTCGAGAGGTTTTTTACCTTGTTTTTAAATTGTGACGTGGGAAGTAATATGTGTAAAAGGTAAGACTATTTTTGTAAAAATGTTTTCTTTTTGCAGTGTTACTAGGAAAGTTGCCGCTTACCTCGGAGATGTACTTGAAGATCAGAAAGATAAGCTATCCGAGAATCTTCTGGCCAACGGAAGTCGGTTAAACGTTCTTTCGCCTCTTCTTAATCCCAAAATAAGCAGGGTACTTGTAATGGCATTGGTATTTGGCGTTTTTCAGCCGACCTGGCTTCGTACCTGATGCGCTTCCAATGGGATGTGGCAAAATATCCCATCAAGCAATCTCTGCGAAACATTGCGGACATCATAAGCAAGGTTGATTTCATTATATAAAACCAATACTCTTGTATATGGTTTCGTGCAAAAGCAATAGCATAGGTTATTAACACTCACCTCAATGTCTAATCTCTTTAGCAAGTATCGCAGATCGATGCTGACCTCAAGACCAAGGCTTCAGCGTACAACAACATCAAGAGCAACTTGCAATCTATGGAACGTAAACAGACGTAAGTTGCACATCAAGGGATCAGAGAAAACAAATGCACAACTAAGGATAAGGAATGATGAGAAACTATTTATGATGAAATCACTTCTATATAACTGTAAATGTTATTTTGATGGAAGCTGTAACAACATATTGTTCTTATCCTTACATGAAATATAGTAGTAAATATTCAATAAATTTGCAAATTAACACAGTAGAAAAATACATATAGGCCCTTTTCAAATAAATTATGTTGCAGCAAGGGTTGCAGAATAAAGTTTGGTATCGATTTGATTGATTGGTATTGTAAAATAGTGTACATAATTTATCCAAAATCCAGTAATTGCCCGTTCCTTTCATTCAAAAGATAAATGTGCATTATTAAAACAGTGACAAAAGTCCGATTTCACTTCAAATTTCCTCAAATTTGACGGTATATAATATTATTTGTAACTAAGAATTTTGTGTGTTGTTGCAGTGGAAGCTTGCTCACACGTACACTCGGAGACCTGGTGAAGAAGGACCAATTTGTGCTCAACTCCGAGTATCTGACCACTCTACTGATAGTAGTACCACGGTAACTATTTGTCTATAACTATTACTCTTCAACGTTTAATAAACTATTCAACTTGTTTGCAGGTCAAGTTACCCAGACTGGAATGGCAAATATGAAAAATTGACCGACATGGTTGTGCCACGCTCTACCGAGTGAGTTTGCATCCAGCTAAACGAATCTGAACAAAATGTAATTTCTACAACATTTCTATCCTTTATTCAGGTTGATCTTCGAGGACAATGAGCATGGCCTCTTCACAGTGACTCTATTTTCAAAAGTTGTGGACGAGTTCAAGTTGCATGCTAGGGAGAATAGGTGCGAAATGTGTACAACAACAACAGCCAAATGCCTTTACTTTGTTTCCTTATTATGTTTGTTGTTTTTTGTCACGCGCAAGATTTATGGTGCGAGATTTTGCATACAACGAAGAAGAACTTGCCGCAGGCAAAAACGAACTGACGAAGTTGGCCTCGGATAAGAAAAAGCAGTTTGTGAGTTGCACCGAGCGCGCGTGATGATTGCGATACAGTACCCTGAACGCGGCACCTTTTTGCTTTTCTACTTAGGGTCCCCTGGTTAGGTGGTTGAAAGTTAATTTCAGCGAAGCTTTCACAGCGTGGGTGCACGTCAAAGCTTTGCGCGTGTTCGTGGAGTCGGTGTTACGGTAAGTCTCCAAGAAAGAGGCCACCGTCCGTGAACCCAAAATCTTGGAATCTAACCTTAGAATTCTTCGCTTTCCAAGGTATGGACTTCCCGTGAACTTTCAAGCCATGTTACTGCAGCCTCAAAAGAAGAACACGAAAAGGCTACGCGAGTTGTTGAACCAACTATACAATCACCTGGACGCGAGCACTTTGCAGGGAACTTACCATGATGTAAGCGCGTATCAACATACAAATACAGATTATTTTTACAGTCAACTCCTAGTTAATTTACATGTGAAAATATTTCGAATTTTACATTGCAATTTAAGTTGACCGTAAAAAAATCCACTGTATCAGCGCAAAGTATAATTACAGAAACCGGTTGACAATCCCATTTATGTCATTACCAGGACAAGATGGAAATCCCTGGACTGCAAATGGGCCAGCAAGAATATTTCCCATACGTGTACTACAAAATCGAGATAGACCTGATCAATGACCCTCACAGAAATAATTAGTTACATCCATGGTATCTTGAGGTGAAGCACATTCCCAAATCTCTTTAGGGTTAATTAAGATATGTCAAGGTATAGAGAATGTGTGTGTATGTAGTTTACTGGCTAATATTACTTATGACTCTTGCTGTACATTTTAATTTATAGCTGCAACTTATTTGGCTCTTGAAAACCAAATAAAGGCGGTAGTTGAGTGTGGGGATGGTTAGTTGTTTTTTCGCATTTCTCGCATCTCGCAAAGGTCATTTGCCTAAAAGGAAAGCCTTCGGCTATACAGACTAGCATTTTTAAATTAGGCCAGTGTACCTATAAAGAAGAGAAGAATTCCAATGAGCATTTTGCAAACTAAGCTGGCTGAGGTATAATATTACGTGAAGTTCAAGTATTGAAATTTAGAGATTCGGGTCAAGCTTACTTTACTACGTCTTCGGCGCGAAGTGAAAACTTATTCCGTTTGTTGTTTCATAAAGGTAGATAGATGTTACCATAATAAAATTACGTAAAATAAAAATGGTGTTGGCGAGAGAGTCATGGACTCGTGCTCGTAAATAGCCAGTTAGACGGCATCTGAAATGTTCACTGGAAGCACCGGAGGTTCTGGCAGCAAATGATGACCTTATCGTAACCTTTCAGCTACAAAAAATGAAGTTTATGACCCCCTACAGCAAGGCAATAGGATTTTATTGACAGTGCGTGCACTTGTTTTCATGCCGTGTTGAAAAAAGTCAAGTCGATTGGGTTTTCCAGGCAATCCAACACGGCACTGGACACGCACAGCAGTTGTTGGCCACGTGTTCTTGTACAAAATAGTTGGTCATTTCATCGCCATGTGTAGTCGTAAAGAAACATGCTTGCACACAAATTGTACGGAAATGAAAGAAACTTGTTATGGACTAAAAAGTTGAGCGCTGAAGAGGAAATTCCCACTTGTAACAACATGTAGTACATCCGTATTTAATTACCTAGTATGTTTCAATACAAGAGAATTCTTGCTCCTTTTGTGTAATTGTCATAAAAGAGATATGTTGCATGTGAATGATCAATGAAAATATGATATTATGAAGCAAAATACCCTATTTTTCTAAAAGGATATTTGGTTTGGTTTAGTCAAAATATTGCCATCTATAGGGAGTTATTTCTGTGCTTTTACGGCAGTGATTTGGAGAAAAATAGTCCATATTGGCTGCTGCGTGTTATTTAAACCATCACGGTAAACATTGTATGGTGGAATGTATGTGGGTGCATGTTTATTTTGATGTAAAAGTTGCAGATCCGCGCTCGTAATGTTGGCAAAGAGGGGGAAAAAGTTGTTGGCCAAGGTAACTGCTCACTCATACTCAAAACATAAAACACACCAAGAGCATTTTGGATGGAGGAACACAACGACAGATCACTGCATTCTGTTTGCAACCAAAATAGCCTCCTCCTACAACCAATTTCAAGACAATTCATCACGTTTTAGTCACAAGATCAGAAATATAAATACCATTATTTTGAACAATCATTGTGCCAATTGAAAGTTCAAACGTGTTCACAGAGCTATTATTACTCTTTCCTTTCAAAATATTATCCATTGTATGTGCCATATGGCAGCCATTGTCCTTGAATTAAATTGTTACATTCTGGAATAATGATACAGTGATATTTGAGATTTTTACTCACTGCATAAACCATGCCATATTACTTGACATTTTCAAATTTCCCCGACTTTTCCCAGTCTGCAGGCCGTGTGAATACTTTTCATGGCACAGTTATTTCTGCGACCTAATTTCATTGAAAACCAATTTGCAGGGTAGCAGTCGCAGGGAAAAACCAAGAAAAGTCAGGAAATTTCGCAGGAATAATGTTTAACCTTATAATTAGTATAAAGCAAAAAAGGTGTACAAAGATTAGACGGAAATAGTTCAATCAATTAACGGAACTGGATCGCGTGATTTCATTAATATAACCTTGTATAAGAACACTACAATTTATTCCACAAAACTTCAGTTTTGTTTGTTATGAATGAAAAGGATGAATTAATTGTAACAACCGTAGATAGTACCATAGTATTTGTGTATAGATTTATAAAAGGTCAATAACATAATGAAAAGCGGACAACATTTAATGAGAAAATAAACAGGGGGGAAAACCAAAGTGGTTTTCTTCAAACAAGACTTTCATTTCAATAAAGTTGAACAATTAAAGTATATTTAAAAAAACTGGATTTTTTCAATATGACAGGAAGCTATTAATAGTTACTTTAATTTAAAGCGAATTGTGCTAATATCTGGTAACCTATTTGGGATATTTATAATGCATTTGAAAACAGCATAGGAACACTCAAAAACTTTTTTACAAAATAGATATCCAATTTTGGTTATTCCACATGACTCACAAGTCCAATATTATTTCAAAACTAATTGAAGCACATCCTCGAAAAATGATTCAACGGAAAATCGTTATTCCTTGGAAAAAATTTAAACCCTATAAATAATTATAATAGTATAACAATAACATGCGATGCAGAATCAAAATGTCAGTTGCATCGTTTTTCGAGGTTGCTCTTCAATTATATCCAATTATCGACTATATATTCTTAAAAGGACATAAAAGTTATCACGCAGACAAAAAACTTTGAAATATTTTCACATCAAACAACGCGCCGTGGCATTGGAGAAAATAAATAGGCGATAAAACAACTTTTTATCGTTTTCATAAACTGGTTTCTATAAATCGCAAAATCCTATATTTAGAAACATGATGTTGCGGATTGAGCCGGATGAAAATTAGCTGTAAGGTATGCGATCATTACGGGAAAATGATCGCCAAACTTGAAACTTGAAGACAGAGAATTCGAAGAGGTGCCAGAACGAGGAGAGCACGTTGTGCAACGTTGGCATTGGTTGGTTGGTTTTAGTGGGCGGGGCTCGGGGGCTTTGCCTACGTTCATGAAGGAGATCTGCGCCAAATGCAAACCGATCGTTACTAGAGACAAGTGCTCATTTGGACGGCTGTGCAGCCAAGTAGATGAACGTGGTGCACAGAGGCATCACTGGGGCACGTGGCCCACAACTATGACGGCACGAGTACTGGTGCTGGCACCCATCCTGCTCCTACTCCTCATGGCCCTTGTGGCCAAAAGCCTACAAAGGACCCTGGAGCCAAATTACGAACGTGGCCGTGAAGCCAACACTTGGGAGCAAGAAGATTTCATGAGCCTTAGGAAACGTATCCTGGAAAGTCTTGGAGTAGACGAGGTAAATAGAGTTTGAAACTTTCGAAATTCCATCCCTTCCCCTATTTACCAACAATGCAAATGTACGCATGTAATTAACCTCCCAATGCAATTTAATAGCTAGCTGCGTTATGTAGGTCACAAACCACAATTTCAATTGAACAGTGATATAGGTTTCATTCAGTGAAGATAATCAACTTTATCCTAATGTTATCCTGCAGATAATGTTCCCATTCAACACCTAGAAAATCAGATTTTCAGCAAAAATTGTCAATTTGCACAATTGGAGTCGACTTTATTTTGTTGATTATATCAAATCAGTCGTTTCAGTATTTTATAAATATGTTATTATTATGAAGATAATATAATATGACTCGTTGAAAAGTACACATTGTTGTGCAATTGAAGCACATCATCAAAAAACGATTCAACTAACATTTTAATGAAAATGGGATGTCCCTATTTACAAAAAAAACACATTCCTGATGCAGTCCTGCATCTTTCTGAAAGGTTTGTTATTTATTTTCTTAGAACAATCAGTCAGTAAAGTAACTGAATCGTTTTTCGAGGTATAATAACATTGTGCAAAATTTCGAACTGGCAAATTAAAGTTTAGTTATGTTAACAAAACAAACAAGACAATTGATGTTAAGTAAGTTGTAGATTTTGCAACAATTGATCGATGTTCATTTTGCACGTTAAAAACAACGATTAAGTTGGTGTGTTTTAACAATGGTTTTAAGCTGGGGATGAGTTTTGCGTTTTGCTCGTCATCGGCACCGATTGACTGCTGTCAGAGGTGACGTCACCGGTTACACCCCCACGTGGTGAATGACAGCGCGTCAGGTGTTTGCAGGGGGCATTTGTTTCGGTGGGGTGGGGGTGGAAGGATTGGGGTGCAGGAGCATCAGCATCAGCATCGCGATGAAAATGAGCATGTGCTTTACGCAGATACTAGAGTCTATTTTGAGCGACGTACACACGGGGCTTGTGTGTGGCTGTGGCTGGTGCTGGGTGTGCTATGGGCCTACGCACATAGCTCGTCGCACCCGTCACGCCACATGCCCTTGCTAAGATTAGCTTGGACCCCGTTGCGACGCAGCTGAGAATTTCAGCCCCAAATATGGTATGCTAACATTTTTGCCATGCAGTGCTTTGCACGCAAGTGTCTCGCTTTGAGCCGTTCTGCTTCGCAGACACCACCACCCAATTGGAACCATCAACTCGTGAACAGTTCTCATTCATGGCAACAACTCAGGGGCAATCCGTTAACCACGTTCACCATCGTAATAAATGCTATACTAATATTACACATTGAAAGTTTTAGCAATAACAAATTACAAACTTCCACAAATTTTCCAACAAATCCAGGTATTCAATGAGCACAGAAACCCTGACAATTTGTAAATTCCACTAGAATTAATAAATAAGTTTGAATACAAACAAAGGCTTTATATTGCAATTATGTACGAAGTTCTCGATTCGGTATACTATTACTTCATTTATCACAATCACGTCCTCTTCAGTGCATGCACTACTATTATATTCTAGATGGCTACATATAATTACAGTAAAATACATAATAACAGTTATTGCAAGGTGAATAGGTTCAACTAGGCTATAGGCCTAGTACGGTGTATGTACATACACATGCTTTGCATAAAGTTATTTCTTTGTTGCATTGTGTACAAGTTTCTCAGTGTAAAAGCTCAGCTCAGTGAACTTTATGTATTCATTAGCATCAAAATGACAATTGTTCCATTGAACAAACTGATTTTAGTTTCATTTCCATTCATGCAAAACATTAAACTGCAAAAAATGAAGAAAGAGGGTTTAGTGATTTCCTATGGGAAAGTGTGTTTTAATTTGGAGTCATTTCAATGACTCGCATTTCGCCGAAATCTAATTTCGAACGAAACTTCATAAAGCTTTTGCTACGTACACCCCCTTATAATTCCTACCCCCCTGTGGAGGTGAAAACAGGAGGCAAGGTTTTTTGGAGTTTCTTCGAAGTGTAAACCAACGTGTAAACTTGATAGATTTGGTTTGGTTTGGTTTCGAAATGCAAGCGCATCTGGATTGTCTTGAAGGGAGAGGAAAATAAACGAAACGTCTATCGTTTCTTCTCTTTCTTTCTCATCTCAATAATTGAAGGCTCACGTGACCGCGCTATCCACATATGCAGACGAAGTGGGCGATCAACACCATGTCCATGGTTCGAGGACCACACACTTGGACATGGGAGACACGGACACCTCTTCCATCGCCACCGCAACAACCTCCTCCAAAGTATCCTCCTACACAACATACACGTCAACGTTCACAGAATCGGACGAAGGTCAGTGTTGTATACTTACATTACTCGTGCGATATAATTACAAGAGGGGCTTTTCCCAGGCGTGACGTCACGCGCGGGTTCGCCGCCACCCACCCGAACGATTTTCACGGGCTTTTCCCCCTTTTACCTCACAAGCTACTGCGGGTTTTCCGACCCACCTCAACATCAAAGATGCATGTAGTAGCAGCAGGTGGAAGCAAACAAAACAATTGCAACAAACAAAAAACTCAACATTAACAAATATGTGGACGCGAGTCAGTCACGAGTGTCGCCCAAAAATGCGCAAATTTCAGTGAGGGGCGGGGCATTTGGGGGCATTCCACGCATATCCTGGTACGAGTGACACAACAAGTCAGTCTGGCAATGTAATAGTTGACAATCAGCTGCAATTATAGTCACGCTATACATGATGCCTCTTCCTTATTTATGTTTTTAGTTGGCAAAGTTGCGCAACAAAAATGCTAACTAACCCTTGCCATTCACGGATAATGTACCATGGCATATCCTGTATACTGAAGGTTTATAGGCGAATTATACAGCTCTAAAGTAACACTAACATATAGTATATGCAAGGAGAATGCGGAAATGCTAAGGTTATCGCATTATTGAGGAAAAATGCAACAGCAATTGTAACATGGAAAATATTTAGTGTAATGAATAATGAATAAAAACTGTGCAATCTCCAGGAACTAAGTTCCTAAATTTGACTATAGGGCGGCGCACAATTCGAAATAACAAACTAAAACTAACCAGGAATTGTTTTTGTTTTTAAAGGACGGTGGCCTGCTTTCACATCTTCTGAGAAGATTGAAATGCTAAGGCTTTCCTTCCAAGTACCCCACTCCAAGGCACTGTCTGGAAACTTTGACGAGGAGGTGACACACGCCAGTCTTCGCCTACCACTCCTTCCAGACACAAGGACATCACTTTGGACCGTGTCCTCAAACAACGCCTCTTCTTCGTCAAACTCTCCTTCCTCCACCTCCACTTCTGCAGCATTCGTGTTCGGCAAGTTGCTGCAACTACCCGAAGGCCCATTGGTCATGGAATGGGACGTGACAGAACTTGTTCATAGTGTACCTTCCGTGCAGTACTCTTTCATGGTTAGGTGCAACGGCGAGTGCCCTTTCGTGTCCGGTGCCCCATCTACCCTAACCCTAACGTTCAGATGGGACTCCAAGGGCGTGAAAACTGTGAGGTCCAGGAGGACACGTCGTTTTGCCGACGGTCGTAGCAGGATGACAGCTCAGCAGATTTTGGAGTTTAAGCCTGATCACGAGGGTCAGGTGAACTGCCAACCTCGAAAGGGTAAAAAAGGAGGGAAAGGAGGATCAGGAGCGGAGCAGTGTTGCAGGAAACCTATGGTGGTGACTTTCGCAGACTTGAAACTCCAACACCTAATAGTGTCACCGACTAGTTTCAACGCATACTACTGTGTGGGCAAGTGTAACAAGTGGCGAAATGCAGCCAGTTCTCATGCGGTCATCCAGAACATGATGCACCGCAAGAAGAAGGTGCCCAGATCTTGTTGTGCCCCGAGTAAGTTAAGCCATTTGAACATCACCATGGTGATCGATGCGGCCAAAGGGATTTATGAAACCAAAGAGTGGAAGAATGTCATTGTCGAAGAGTGTGCATGCTCCTGATGCACCATGGACTCTTCATGGAACTTGTGATGCACACAAAAACACACACACACACACCTCAACAAAAACACTCTGTGCTCCGTCTACTTTTGTTCGTACCGTACTACGTCGCCGTTGCATATTTTGTACCATTATTTAACACGTTATACTTATTTATAAACCGTGACGCCATTAAGCTCGAGAGCGTGCACTTTCTTTTTTATACTCCTATATACTATACAATTTACACGACACCCATTTTCTATTCTCCCTCAAATTCAGACATTGCACACTGACAATTCTACATCCGGGTATCCTCCAGTTGATAGTGTCACGAGAACCATTCAATTAACATTCCTGATGCAGCCCTGCATCATTCACATAAATATTGGACATGTTTTTTAAAAAAAAAAAACCTTCACGTGAACTTTATTTTGTAGGTATAAGTTTAGAGAGGAAGGGGGACTCCCATATTTATTTTAAAAAGGGACACGCTATAAAGAGTTGCATAGCCTATACTTAACATTCCCAAAGCAGACTTTAGATCCAAAACAATGTTGTTTAATCTTCTAAACTTAGTTCCTTACTCAACAACTGCTCAACACAACAAAAAACAGCTGATAATTAATTGCCTTCTCTCCGTCATGTGCGAAAACATTTTTATCATCCAACCCATAGTTCAAGAGTTCTAAATGCCATTAGTACTTGTATAACCTGCTACATTATAACTTGGAGTTATAACTTTGGGGCAATGCTGTTTAATTGACTTTTTCCTTGGAGTCATAATTTATACCAGTTTCCCTTACTATATCAGTGACATTATACGTCACTTGGAGCCAAATTAAAGTGTCAAAGAGTACGTGTGTAGGTGTGTTCTTGGTATAGGTTAAGCTGGGGGAAAGCCGCGATTCCTTTTCCGGATCCAGAAAATTATATAGTAGAGCTCTGTGTATAAGAAAGAGGCAGTGAAATGAAACCATGTTGGCCCGGCTGTGTTTTCCCCTTGCAAATTGACCAGTCAATTCATCTCATCTCTTCTCTCAATGGTCCAAGGTAAGCCATTGTAAACTGTGTATATATTTGTTAATTGTGCACGTCATAAATAATATAATACAAATTGCAAACGGAGTGCGCAATTTGCTCGAGCAATAAAAACTCTGTTATGTTCTGATCATCTTACATGATGAATTAAGGAATGAATGAATCAAAGCTAGCGAGAATAAGACATGACATCAGTATCTTATATATATAGTGGATATCATTAACATCCCACGCTATACATCGTCCTATATCTCTTTTCTCTTTACGCCAATTGAACGTGTGCATTTCTCAGCTGTTTGATGAATGTCCACTGTCTTTTCGAAATGCCAAACAAATTCCAAGACTGTATAGCAAAATCAACCAGCTATTTTGGCTCAACTTTCCCATGCATTCGTTCCTTGCCAAAGAAAGAAAAAGAATTCGAGTCGTTTGTTTGCCTTGTCCCTATCTCCTGTACCCATGTGACAAGTAGAAGTAGGTGTCAGAGTGACAAACTAAGTTCCTAGTCATTCCATGGGAAAAAAGTTCTTGTAAACGATGTTAAACACTTCCATATATCATGATTCGTGATGAGTGAAAAAGGGAGCGAGAGAAAATCTAGGAAATGGTCCTCAACCCATTTCATAAGCCTGAGAAATATGATCTGCACCTCAAACCGGTCCCTTTTTCCCTCGAACACAGTTACTATTTTTGTATAATAACTGGGAAATTCACATTATATGATATGCATGCCAGTATATCAATTACAATAACTCTGTCGCCGGTGGTTGTTTTTAGCGTTTTTCCCAAAACAGTAATAGCACTTGGTTACAGTTTTGCAGACAGTGCTTCAATTGTTGAGTAGGAACCCTCGTGAGTCAGAGGTATGCAGAGCAATTGTTCTAACATTTCTGTGGGCTACTTTATGCATCCGGTCACAAGCACTGCCAAACCAAGCCTATAGATGGCGCTGCATGCCGCTCTTTAAATAACACCATTGTTCCACCAATTCAAGTAAACAGGATTGGGATTCAATAGAACCAAATATACAGGCTTTGGGAAAGTCCATATAAAGTTTCTCCCACATTATAAAAATTAATAACAACGCAATCGTTGCAGTTACACTCACAAGGATAATATTTTTCCCCAGTTTTGATGCTCAAATATTTTTATTTATCATGATTACAACGTTACCTTTTGGTACAACTGTGAATCGAATATTAATAGTGTTGTGGAAGGGTTTTTGTTTTTTAATTTTTTCTCCTGCAAGAGGCTTTGAGAACACCCTACATATCTTACATTTATTATTTATAAATTATATGTCTCTGGGAAATCCACAATTATTATTCTGCACATATGCTGGATATTTCCACCAACGCAAAAACAAGTTTTATTTTTTCAAATCGTCTATAATGGGGATTAGCTTTATGATATTATTATTATTAGCCTGTTTGTTGAATTTGTTTTGAAGAACGCAGCTAGTGCAATGCAGCGAAGCTTGGCCACAATTTTCATTTTACGAATCAAAAAACAATGCCTTGGTATTAACCTTTTGAGACGAGAAAAAAATTTCCAGCCACATGCTTTCAATTACATTCAGCTCGAGCTATTTTCGTTCATTCTGGCATCAAATACGGCACAAAAATCGCAATGTTTCCAAAACAGGTTGCTATTTTTAACCGGGTTTAATTTTTCCCCCAGCTTGACTTCAACTTGGCTCCATAGAACAGTCAATTCTTCAACTTTTCTCGTAAAAGGATGTGGAATCCGAATAATGCATTCTTTCGAGTTATTACGTAGACAGTCGCCCACCTCACACCCCAACGGGTCTTTTTTTGGACCAAGCAAAATCTAATTCCCCACTGACCAATATAATCCCAAAGGGGAAATGAATGCTATACGTGCACGGCATCGTTTAATTCCCTTGCCACAGATAGAAAAACCCACTGAAAAAGCATTGCTGCTGTGCTACGTTTAAAGCCGCCTTTGAATAATAGGCCTATTTACGCCAGTTTACAGTATTTGTGGCAGACGATTTTTTATCAATAAAGTTTCAGCAAAGTTTTCGCATTTGGTAGACATATGTAGAGCTAACACATGGAACCAATAAACACATTTTTTACTGTAAATATATAGGCCTACACATTATTATAGGTCTACTATTGGAGTAACTTGCACTTCGTAAAACAGGGGGATTCCTGCTTGATTATCCATTGTTTTCTGTTGCATGCAAAAAGCTGACTGGGATAATGAGGTAATATAATTACCTTGTAGCAGTTACAAAAAAGACAAAACTAAACACTTCTATTTATTAAAACGCCCCGTTCCAAATTCCATGCACATATATAATTTTCAGAAACCAATTTAAGGCAAACATAAAACTTCCATTTATCCGGTATTATCATGCAATGAGCTGGCATTTCAGGAATAACAGCTTAGGTATATAAAAAAACAATAAAATATTATAAAAGTGCACGATTGAGGTTGGGGTTTCATTCCAGGAATGTGCAAGAATATAAAAAAGTTATGTTACCAAAACGAGACATAAAAACCGAAACAAGAATGTGTTATTATATACTTAGTTTTGCACCTATGAACAAGTCTATTAAAAATAACCCCAAGGACTTTAATTGAAAAATTGTATTTATAACTGAAGAACTCAATTCCATTTTTAAAAATGCATGTTTTTACAAAGTAACTTTAGTTTCACGTTTGGTACATATGATTAATTAGACTAATTGGCAAATTTTTATAGCATACAAAATAAAATATAAAATAAATCAAATGACTAAATAATAGATAGGTATGCTAGTCTCATTCTCGTATATTATATATTAATTATTGCGCTCTACTTTGAATTTTTTTCCGTAATGAAAATTCAATTAGGGCTACAAAATTGTTTGTAAAAAATAAGTTTTGCTTATAGCTACAGCTGAAGGCCTTGTAAACAATTCATCGAAAACCAGGAACGAAAACTTTTGGATCAGTAAAGCACGTGCTTATTGTATGCATGGTTTGTGTTATTCTTTTAAACATTGCAAGTGTTGAGTAAATGTAGTTTTTAATAATACTGAGACTATACTCTGCATACCTTGGCTGAAACTATAGCACAGTACAAATAGCACAACTCGGTCACCAAAAATTAGAACATCAGGGAGTAATGATGCCTACTATGCATATTTTACTGTATTAATTCTCCATTATAATTTAAATCACAACCAGTTTATTTTGGTGCAGTGCCTAAACCTGAGAACCTCTGGACTTTATGAAGTCAGGGCGTGGTTTACATGCAGTTTCTTGCAGACTATACAAGAGGTTCATTAGGTCATCATAAGTCTTTACACCTGCCCAGACCCATGCATGCATGCTGGTATAGAAAAATAATGATTGATTGACAAACCCTCTTTCATATAGGCCTACTTGTACAAGTATAAACTATAAATGAAATGCAGTCTTCCACGTGTATGTGGGTGGTTTGGACTTTGGAAGAGTGAACAGGTATGTGCATGTCTGTTAATTTAGATCATACATTTTGCCATGTATAAACGGTGCTTCAAAGAAATATAAACATGAAGCAATGACTGACAAGATTCATGGAGAAATGGTCATGCATGCATGAAAGCACGTGCACAGATTTCTCCCATTAGGACAATCAAGTGCATGTCATTTTTTGCAAAGATGTTTCTCTATAAATGTCATATGTGAAAAGATTGGTTAAAAGGTTGAGATTGGATCGTGTGCTCATTACGACATTCATAAATTGATAATGCTTATGATGGTATATAAGGTGGGTGTGTGCAACCAAAAAATTACAATTATTACATCATCGAGTATTGTTACTGCATTTGATGGATCTGCCTTCTTCACGGGTCAGCCATATATGTACTTTTCACAAGTTACTAATAAATTCATTTAGTGTCAATTAATTACTTAATTTATATCGAAAGGACAACAGGACCACATTTGTGAAAAACAGATTTGCAATAACATCGGAAGGAAATGAACTTATATAGTTATTAGGTATTGTGTTCTCTAACCCTTACCATTTCCTTGTTTAAATTGTTTTGATTACAGGCCATGCATTGCCTGATATTTGATAAGCCTTTATCTCCATTCAAATTGCATGGCCTTCCCATTTCACTTTGTGACTTGGTATATATGTTACCGCCAAAGTGAGCAATCAGCCAATGTGAATAATAAAGACGTAAAATCGCCGATTAAGATTCAACTAACAGTTTTACGACAAAAACACCGTAAACCTAAAATGACCGCAATGTCCAAATACGTGCATTAAACTAGCTTTCGTTAGTTTCGAATGGTTAGTTTAGGTTTATTCTTAACTGCGCTGGTAGTTATGGTAAGTGCAGTTAACAAACCTAAACTAACCATTCAAAACTAACGAAAGCTAGTTTAATGCACGTATTTGGGCATTGCGGTCATTTTAGGTTTACGGTGTTTTTGTCGTAAAACGGTTAGTTGAATGTTAATCGGCGATTTTACGTTTTTATTATTCACATTGGCTGATTGCTCACTTTGGCGGTAACAGATGTACTGTATATAAGTCTTACTAAGTAAATTTAGAGTAATTTCCAAACATAATAAGCAAAGCTTGAGTTGATATATATACAAAAGCAAATGTTGACAACAAAACAGGGAGCACTTTTGAAATTCTGCCACGAGCCGCTGAATAAACAGCGTAAAATATTACTTAATTGGGATCATAATTAGGTCTGTATATTTTTGTATATTGTTTTAGACCACGTCTATAATCGAAGAAAGCGATATTTGAAGAATGCTCGCAATATGCTCGAGTGAAATATTGCTCACAGCTAGCTACCAATATTTCTATGCAAATTCGTGTTAGTGTTTACCTATATATGTACATGATCATATATTGTGCATATTCATATAAATATCAAGCTCACCGGAAATGCATACCAATCGATCAATCAGTGCGCAACAACCGATAAACATGCATGTACAAAACCATGTGAAACAATTAATGCACAGATCGGACAAATATTTGGCAGTAAACATATGCATACATGCAATGAATAGAGCAAAACCGATTTTTCTTCATTTGATTGCATCCGTGTTGACGTGTGTTTGCATACCTACTGCATGCCATTTACTGTATGCATAATTAAAAACGACACGAACAATGACACATATCGCTTTCGCTATACCTTTATACCATGTATATATGCATCAACGTATTGGAAACCGGTAAAATCCAGTAATTTGAATATCAATTACAGTATTAATAATATACAATTTTTGGCAGAGTTGCGTTTCAGTTATTGACATCTGCATAAATATACGATTATTGATTAGAATTGAATGAGAAACAGGTAGGTGTACGCAATGTGTATTCTGCTTCAGTTGTGTATATATGTACAATACACATACCCTAATACTTGCCCTAATACTAATAAATAAATTAACCCCTTTTCTATCGAACAATAATGATCACTAAATTGCCTATAGTTACTGCAGAATAATTAATATTGTAATTAAAGCTATAGTAAATTAAAATAAAACTGCAATTCTGTATTTTATAAACAAGAAAAAATAATGCCACATACATACTATAGCAATCTACGAATTTCCATTAAAGGAGAACTATCGTGGTCATGTTTTTGGTAACAGATTAGCATAATAATTTTTACATGCCATATTCTACTATAAATGTGGAGTGTGCTCTAATTTTAAGAGAATTTTAGATGCTGTGGTTTTATTACTAAAATTGTCCAAAAGTAGCGTTGGAAGTGGCTCACTCGTCAAGATTTGGTGGCTCACCTGTCA
>JAQIWR010000286.1:0-23833 GCA_034695945.1 Glomeris hexasticha
ACCGAAAAGTCCTGTTCCCCCTTGGGTAAATGAAGCTTGGAGGAATGCAAACAAACAGGTCATGTATTTAGGCGATTGGGGCCATCTGCCGATGTACCCATTGTGACCTTGGAATATTCTGTCATGGTCATTCAAATGCTAACTTTTTGTTAGGGATGCTAAGGTGCCGATGTCAATCAGAGAAATGATGTGCACTTTTGTGAACACAATGCAGCAAACAGTGCATTCCAGTACGTTTTGCATTAAATTTTATGTATGGCACAGCACATGAAAAACATGCAAAAACAGACCAGAATGATGCTGAATTCAATAAAGGTGCCTTTGTCATAAATTGAACAAAAAACCAATGCACAATTAAATAAATTAAATGTTCAAGTGCTCGCCATTGACAATAATGCATGCCCTTGCACATATCACACAATGTTCATGAACGTTGAGTAGCATTTGCAGTGTTATTTCTTCACACGCTGCTACAATTCGGAGCTGTAGGCCTTGTACGTATGTCCAGGTGATGGTCTCATACACTCTGGACTTCAAGTATGATCATAAGAAAAAATCAAGTGGGGTCAAATCAGGAGAACAGGGTGCAAACAATGAGCTATATACCACGAAGTATATAGCTCATTGGTGCAAATATGTGATTCCCTGCGTAGCATTTGCACCCTCTTCCTGCTGAAGAGAAAGCTTTTGCCAGGGGCTGCACAACATCAACGTCGTTCTCATAACTCATGCATTTATTGTCCGAATTTCACTGTTTGCTGCATCGTTTTCACAAAAGGGCACGCATCATTTCTCTAATTGACATCGACCCCCCCCCCCCCCCTAACAAAAAGCTAGCATTTGAATGACCTTGAATGAATGTTCCAAGGTCACCAATAGGCAAATCGTCAGATCGCCCCAACGATCTGACTACGTGGCATGTTTGTTTGCATTCCTCCAAGCTTCGTTTACGGCAATACAGGAACGAACCAGAATTCTGACTCACCCAGTATATTATCATAACCATCGAGCAAGAACGCTCCAGCAATATCCCAATACAATTTTTTTAATTACTTTATGTTACGTAACAAATGTAATCTCGTACCCCGTATTACAAAAATTGTTATACCTCTTCTTCCCCCTGGATGGAATATATAAAGAAATTGCATATTATTATTATGCACGATTCTGAAAATAAAAGCATTAAAAAGAAAAACAAAGCCGAAAACAGGTTGGAATATGGTAAAGTTATTGTAAATCGAAACTTGTTTTCCCTTCAAATTTCTACATGCAGAATTATACAACTATGGCTGAAGAAGAATGTACCCGAAGTCACAAAATAGTCAATACTCACATGCCAGTCAACCTGGACACCATTCAGCGGCAAGTGTTGTGCACATGGTTGCTTATTTCCCAGTCTCATTTCCTTCTATGAATTTCCAGGGCTCTGCTGACTCCAACGGAAAATAAGTTACTTTCTCTACGTGCTTCCCAGCTAAAGAAAACGCCATAATCTGACACATTCCAGGACTCCCTCCTCATTTCCAATTTTGTGGACACATGGTTTAGGTATCAGTAGTTGAATTTTTAAGGTTATTTTTCTCAACCAAAATGTGTACAATACTGGTCAAAGTTGAAACTATGCACATAGTATTTGCAGATACACTTAACATTAATACTAGCAGAAAATTGAATGGTTGTATGGAGAAATAAAATTTAGTGGTGGAAAAATTAAAACTTACATACTAAGGTTTATTCTTTGCTAATAACAATTTCCTTCAAATTTGTACTGTAACAAAATTCAGGTTGACGACACAAGCGCATAGTACATAAAATCACACTATATTAGATGATTCAAGTCCAAACTCTCCCCAAATTATAAATATTTAGAAAGTTTACTTCCAGAGCATATTTTCTGCAACACTTATTGTTCATCTTTTTGAAATAAATATCCCTTAATCATGATCCATGCCCTTCTCCTACGACACACGTTCCTTACAAATTAAAGCCACTAGTGGATCTGTTATTATGAAGAAATTGGCCTATCAATCAACATGCTAAATGAATGAGCAACCAATGTACACGATGAACAAAAATATCAACATAATAATAATAATCATCATCATCATCATCATTATCATCATAAACCATCATGGAAAACCACCTAGCAACACAGAAAACCTTCCAAGACAGAACAAATTTTGACCTTACTATCAAAGTTTACCTTCACTTCGAGAGGAAAAGTGGGCCCTTGTGGCGCAATCCCTAAGTTCATCTCGGTTTAGGTAGCCTGAAATTATAACTTGGAGCATTTACGCATTGAAACATGTGCAAAATGACAGCAACAAATGCCAGCCCAGACGCCCAAAAAGCACTAATTTACCTCAAATAAAACACGTGTTTTAACCTGTCAGTTTTTTTGCCGCCCTAAAATGCAGAGAACATTTTCACAATACAGATCTCTCAGCCTGAGTAAAGCGGAAAACGGGGAAGTGGAAGGAGTGACAAACTTATGAGCATCAAGAAAGTCAATCATATCAATACTGCTAATCATAATCATAGGACATAATAATGGTTATCAAGGTGCATGGAAATGAATGATCATATCATCATATGTATATCATAATCAATCAACCGTCAAATCAAATTCCCCACAATCACATGTCCATCAAAAGAACTCACCTGAAAGTGAAGGAACTGGAGCTAATAGAGTTAGTAGTGGCAAATTCAAGTTAAAATCAAATCAATAAATCATGGTTTGCACTATGAACCAGCTCACCAAGTCACTAAAGGGAAGAACACACTTAAATTAAAGTAGAAAACTTTCTGAACAACACCGACCCTCACTCTAATCAATATATGGAACGCGTGCGGAAATACCGGTGTATTGTCAAATGAAGGCATAAAAGAAGGATGCAACTGCAGCTAGAGTCCTGTGACACTCGCGACATTCGTAATGCATATAATAATACACAAGTGCAACATGTGCTTAATAAACAGTCAAGTACAAATCACAACAGCAAGTGCTTACCAACAATTAATTCAAGAACCTTTACCTTTAAAGTGAACTGTACTATAAAAAAGCAAAACACTTTAAAGCCGACGCCTAATTAATAACCGATAATAATAATCATAGTGGTAGTAGTACTAGTAATAATAATAATTGTTGTTAAGAATAACCACGGCTACGCGGCGGACAGTCGCCGCTGCGCGCGCAAACTCGCCCGAGATATCGGTAGTAAAAAGAAATATATGAACACAACATTGCAAGACTTCCAGCAGATTAAGACCCAAGACATGGTAATCTTGACACTTCATTCATCAATATAAAGACAGCTGGCATTCGGACATCGGCAATATTCACTGAACACCGTTTCTGCAAAAGAGGAACAAATCACACGTGTTCACCGGCCGCGAAAACAAGCGTGCTTTCGCGACGTTTCAGCCTTTCGTCTGCGCACGCCGAAGACCGTCTGAAAGAAAACACCAAACATCTCGCCTTCTACCACACATTTCTCATCGACAGGACATTTAACTTATAACCAGCTTCCTGGCCACATTGGAATAATTTTCCTTCGCAAACTGTATGCTTACATATGAAACTCAAATACCGCAGTTTGTTCAATTCAATGGCGGATTTCCGCAATGTTTTCCTCAAAAACTACCATTCAATTGAACAAAGTTCAGTTTCCCTGTAAAAGGGTAGATGCACGTTTCATATTTCATACAGCCAGGATCACTGCAAATAGCTAAATCAAAGGTGAGCTGTTTACAAGTATAAAATGTTTCACGGCAAACCCAACAAGTGATTTTCAATTTTCCCCGAGTCATGTTTCCTTGTAAACACCACACTTTCAATGAGAAACTTTGGGACGTTGCACACACTGAATACATGTCAATTTTGGAGCAAACAAATTCTTCCCAAACCATGCAGATTTGGGAAGAATCGGCTAGCAAATGTCGAGACTCGTTAGCTACATTGCCTACGTATAAGGTTGGCCAATATATATTACTATTTTAGCATTTTAATGTGTTTACGCAACATCCCAGGTACATCACACCACATTCATGAACTGCTCGCTATTGACCTCCATCATCATGTACCTTACCCAAAACAATCTTACTTGTTCAAACCGATTTTTCGTACTCACCCCGAGCGTCATCCTACCTGCTGCAAATGATGCATCTGGGAAGGCCGGCTCGGGGTTGGCGAGGCGATGCCCACACGCTTCCGAGGAGTTTACCTTGCTCGAACAATGCGTACATACCGTACACACGGCACACACATACACAACAAACGACCTCATCCGCGTGCAGTCGCGGCTTCCGAGCGAGCTTACGCTTATATAAGGACTAAACTAGGTGGTTTACCTTGCAACTCACTGTGTCGTTCCAGGTGCCGGTGGGTACTGGGGCTGCGAGTAGCCGGCGTAATTGTACGGATAGTTAGGCTGCTGTCCGTATGGATTGTACTGGCCGGCGTATTGGGAATACGGTGCTTGACCCTGCGGTGGGGCCGAAGGAGCTCCCTGCGCAGGCGCTTGACCAGGGCCTACAGCGTCTCCAGCAGGGTTGGCACCACCCGGTGGCTGGCTCGGTTGCTGTTGTTGCGACTGCGGGGGACCCTGAAGTGGCCGAAACGTGCATTGTCATTTTCTGATTTCAGCCCCATTACAAGATAAAAAGAACTCAAAATATCTTCCGGGGACAAATAATAAGGAAGCATTAAATATTTGACATTAGCTTATGTCTTTCAGCCATGGTGGAAAAGTTTCCGAATAAGAAAACTATACTCTTCAAAAATGAAGCAAAGAAATAAACTCGGAAATAATGCACCACACAAACATCAGCAAACACGTTTAATCCTGGACACCAAGCAAGCTTAACTACTTTAAACCGTTATTTACAACTGCATTATGGTCATCTTTAAATGGTATGCAAGACTATTAAATCTAGGGAACGGTGTTCACACACCCATCGCAGACGCCATTCATTCCAATACTGAAGTTTATCTCACAGTTTTCCATGCTAAGAAATCTATTGAATTTTAATGTGCAAAATTGAAGCTAGCTCAAAACAAATTTAAACAGATAAAAGTGAATTCAAACCGCAGTGTATCCGAAATTTCTGTACACACTTCATGGCATTTTAGTAACCACACAAATAAACAACACACCAACACAAAACCCATGCAAATTCACATCCAATCCTCGATATCGAGAAGAGCAACATCATTTATATCCAGCACCATTTTGCCATTGCATTCCAAGACTGGCGGGATGCGCGGGAACCGCATAAAATGCTCCGGCCGGTAGTACCTGCGGCTGCCCCTGTCCTTGTTGCGAGGCACGGGCTTGCTGCTCGATGATATCCGCTTCCCTGAACATGCCCAGTGATCGGTAGTACTCTGCCCACGCAGCACTGTAATCACTCTGTCCGCTGGAAGCACCTTGACCTGTTCAACATACGAATTACTTACTTTTTCAAATCATTCTTATCAACCCATGAGATCCACCAAATGTATTTTACTGACCTGGCTGTGCAGGCGATGTGGGAGGTTGATTTGGAGCTTGTCCCTGTGGCGCACCTGGTTGAGACCCAGGTGCCCCTTGCTGACCACCTTGGCCGTAATATTGGGCATAGTATGCGGCCCATGCTGCTGCATTAGCATCTGCAGCAGCTTTTGCTGTAAATTCATCAAGGGAATTACATAATTTCAAAATTAAATGGTGAAATAAAAACTTTATGTATCCGTCACTTACTCGCATCACCAGCACCCCCGGCATTATGACTTTGCCACTGCTGATATGCATTTCCCCAGCCTTGAGGAGCATACGCTTGCGAATGTGCAGGTTGCTGTTGCCTGCAAAAGCCAAAGAGCTCTAATTTCCGCCTTCTTAGAATTTTCCCAGAAATAACAAACTCACCCTGGAGCTGAGTATCCTCCACCACCACCTCCACCACTGCCAGGGGCTCCAGGCCCCATGCCATATCCTCCTTGCCCAGCAGCTTGCAAACGGTTCATTTCCATTCCGATCTTCTCGTTGATGAGCTGCTTCGCATGCTCGATCTGATTCGGTGAACCTCGGATTACAAAGACCTTTTCCGCAGGATTTTGTGGAGGTTGCCGGGACAATTCTACATGTGCCCCCGTTTGCTGATTGATGGTCCTGATCGTTTCTCCACCTACACGTAGGACAAAATCAGTTCGCATTCGAATGGGTGATGCATCTCACCACACTTTGTACCCTTGCCAATCACGATGCCGCATTTGGAGGCTGGGACTGGGTATTGAGTTTCCATGCAGTCATTGGAATTATGAGGAGGAGGTCCATTTCGGCCCATTCCTCCTGGCCCTGGACCAAAATCTCCTCGACGGTTATCAAAGCCCCCTCTGCCTCTTCCTCGACCACGACCCATGTTTTGCTGATCCCTTGCCTGGTCAGAACAAAGTCCAATGCTTACTGGATACACAAACTGGCACAATTCTTCCATTATCATAAACATAAATGTCAGAAGCCAATGTTATTTTTCCACATAAAATTGTCAGTGTGGAAATTTTAATTTCAACCGACTTCCTTAAAATTATTTTGCACATTCCGACTCCTGACAACGACATGCTGGAAGTCAGGATCTAATTTAGTGCATAGTGGAGTTGAGATCCTGATCGGTTACTGAATAGCTAACGCTGTCATACTACAACATCACAACTCACCAAAACACTGTTGATTAGTTCGTGGATCATCCCTTGCGCTTGTTGAATCTGGTCTGGCGCACCAGTCAAGTAACAAAGTCTGTCTCCAGGTCCATCATCTATAACCAACATCATTTGTTTATAAATAGTACACCCCTCCATAGAGAGAGCGGAAACAATCCGAACGGACAATCACACCTTGTTGGAACTGCACCCGAGCCCCGGAATCTTGTTGAATCTTCTTGATCATTTCTCCACCTTTGCCGATTACAACCCCAACTGCTTGTCGTGGCACTGAGACCTGAAACAACAATTGACAGTCACAAAACCGTACTCAAGAAAAGAAGAACCTACCAAGTAGATTACCTCCTGATTTGAGGATTGGTGTCCACCCCCTCCTCCTCCTCCACCACCTCCGCCGCCACCCCCTCCTCCTCCACCTCCACCACCCCCACCGCCACCCCCATAATCATTATTTTGCTGATTTGGTCGGAAGCCACGGTTCATGTTCTGTAACATATCCAACAAATTACTTCTGATGACAACTAAACTTACATGTCTAGAAAAATGAGAATTAAAAACTGAATCAAGGCTGACCATCTCACCCACCTCCAACTCTCTCTCGGTAAGCAAGTCCAAAACCAACTGACGTGCGTACTAAAAAGCAAACAAACAGAAATAAGTCCCGGCTAAAAACAAAGTACCGACCGTTCCAGTAGCCGCAATACAGACCTCGCATTTCTGTGGTTCGCCAGAAATCCGCAGTGGTTTTTCATGAGAGGACTGCTGAGTTCCTTCTTGGATCATGACCATCTTTACACCAGCCCTCTCCTGTAGGCTTTTGATAGTCTCTCCCCCCTTGCCGATAACAAGGCCCACCTTCGTGCCTGGAATCATTATCTCAACAGCGGAGTGTCCGTCCGGTATTGGCCCAGACTCGAAACCTCCCGTTGATGTACCACCACGGCTGACAATCTGCATGATGAGGTTCTTCGCTTTCCTGTCAAATCGACATCCACATCGTTGATCAACCGGTCAAATAACGCAATTAATGAACACGTAACTCACTCAATAGCGAGACTCGTGCCAGTCAATGAGCAAGAACGATTTGGAAGGCCGCCACTATCTGTTAACGAGCAAATAAATAAAAACGAGTTTACAACGGGCCAATGTTTTATAATAAAACGCAGCATCGTGATCAGAAGATACGATTCCAAGTTCACCGGCAGCCATCTGGATCTTGCATCCGGACTCCGCTTGCAATCGCGTTATCTGCTCTCCGCCACGGCCAATGACTGCAAACCGCAACACGTTGAATTACAACAAACACACCCAATTACGTAACTTCTCAACGCTCAATTCACACTTACTGAGTCCAACCATCTTATCGGGAACTCTATATTCTTCGGTTAAAATTGAATTGCCAGGTACACCTAGTCGCCTGTAACGATATAATAATGGGAAAATTGAGTAAAAATCTCGTAATGGCACTATTAAATAGATAAGATGGTGATTAACGTGTTTATTGCCATTTCTAGTTAGAAATTGGTGCAATTGAAACTTTCAATACTTTCCCCAAATTACGGAAACCCAATAACCTTCACGGAACACACTTAATGTCGTATTTGTACAAATGGATAATTAATTGAGCAATGTTTTTACCCTGAATGGTGATGCATGGCTGCAAGTTGAGCTCCGATTGCTGCGAAAATTTAGAAGAAAATTCCATGAATTTTAGCAGTAAATTCAGACATGACTGTATACAATCCAAACTTACGATCAATCGCTGCCATCTTCTTTGTCACGTTATCTGCGCACAACACAACTCAATAAATTACAACAGATACCCATGCACGAAATTTCACGTAAAATTATTAAAATAGATTATAAGAAAATCTACAATATCTAAGTTTCAGTTTATCATGCACGTGGCAATCCACAAATAAATAAGAATTTTAGGGTGCAAAGTTCCTGAAAACTATTTTTAGCAAATTTAAATTTACCTACTGAAAATGTCGATTTCAATCGGATTATATCACGTGGATTATATCTTGATTATATCAACACATGTAGTTTATTGAACTGATCTGTTTACATGAAATCAGAAGTCTAGTTTTGACCAAAAAGCAAAGTTCGATGGACTGGTCTAAATTCGAAATCGCATCTTTCCAAACCGGTTGGCTAAATTTCCAAAAATTTAATATATATATAAAAATAAGTTTATTATTTTACCTTGGTCCATTCCGGAAGAATCTTCCAACGGACGTTTGGTGCCACCCGTCGAGTTGTTCTCTCCACTCGGAGCGTTGATTTTTGCTGCAATCTACGGAATGAAAAATCGAAACACGAGGTTTGGAAAGCATTCAGGGTTAACCGGTTAACAATGCGTTCCATTTCCCCACAACCAAAAAGCATCGCACTAATCCCGTTTAAATACACCAAACCAAACCGTGTTCGTCCCTGGAAGCGCGAAGCTTCTTTATCGGTGCTTGAAATACTTGGGCATGAACCTCTACTACAATTGCCAACAGTAAAAAAAAATGGCGCGCTCCTTTGTCCGTTATTATTCGTTTGCAAATAGTGGAGATGATGGCGTCGATAAGCGACGAATCGAATCGAAACTGATACTAATATCAACTGTGGGATCGGAGGGAGATTTGCACTCACCTGACGGGCACGCTGCAAAGCATCCGCAAACGCTGAGGATGGGTCGAATCCGCCGGGTAAATTAGACGGAGGTGCGACAGCCGTGTAGTCTGTCATGCTTGCAAAATGGCCACCGGGATTTGGGCCGTGAAGTGCGCAGCGCGCATGCGCCGCCGCCGCTCTGCACGCTCACAAAGAGTGCCACGGCAGTAACGGATATCGAATAAAAATGCGCGATTACACGCACTAAATACCCACAACCACGTTAGTAACCTCGAACCTCGACTAAAGAGCCGACGTACGCAGTATATTTGATAGGGAATGCGGCCCGGTTGCCGCCGAAAGACGGTCGCCGTCTACAACCGTCTCACCACCTGCGACACCCTTTCGTCGCAACGGCCAAAAATGATGTGACGTCACAACGCACATCTCTCTTCGGCGTCGTCATCACTCGTCGACGTCCGAAAGCTGAAGCGCCATCTGTCGCTTCCAGCGATTGGTCTCAGATATGGCGGCAATTTTTGAAATGCCCTATTTATAAGCACGGTTCCATCCGAGGTTCCACCACTTATGCCATACAGTATACTTCTATTATTATGCCAATAATATTATTGGCATAATAATAGAAGTATACTGTATGGCATAATATTAATGAAAAATATTAAAAGAATTTTGTGGTGTTGCGGTTGCGTCATATTTAATGAAACATAGCATGTCCTTGTTCTCAGTTACCATGTTAATTTTGCGATCACGTGATATGTATGAGGCAATTAATTCTGGTATATAAAGCAAGTGCAGCATTCGAAACTGCCAGGATTAGAAATGAATATCACAATTGTCGAAAATGTTAAAAAATCCCGTGTTCGCGTTCAACCTAAAATTGAGAAAATGGTCCTGGAAGCCATCACGTTTTACAACGAACAAAAAGGGTCATCTGTGCAGTCGATAAAGAAATATATAACCTCAAATTTCAGCATGGATTTGAAAGTATTGGCTCCACATTTGAAGAAGTTCTTGCATACTGCTATTGAAAATGGAGTCCTACAGCAGACTTCTGGCAAAGGAGCGACTGGAAAGTTTAGGATTCCAAAGAAAAAGATTGCGAAGGTAGAAGTATACTGGCAAGTTTCTAACATTTTATACAATTCTTGATTATAATATCATTTAATAGGACACCAAACTTATCCAAACTGCCAAGACCAAGGGTAATGAAAAGTCAATTAAAATTAAGACTCTCAAAGAACCGCTCAAAGTGAGAGTTCCGAAGGCAAAATCTGCTAAAGTTCCTATCCTGGTGACCAAGTCTCCGATGTTGCCAAAAGCCCGCAAGTCTCCTCATCGACCTCCTAAAGTTTTAAACGCCAAAAGTGGTAAAACACCTGCTAAAACCAAAAAGCTTAACCATACTATTGCCAAGACCAGAAAACCACCAACTCCAAAGGTGGTGAATAATTCTAAAAAGGATTCCAAGACTGCAAGTAATATTCCAAAGGCATCGAAAGGTCCGTCGACTTCAACCCCACATATACCTGCAATTTTAAATAAGCGCAAGAATACTACCAGAGCAACTGTGTCAACAAAAGCTGGGAAGAAAACCCCCAAAGGCAAAGGGAGTTCCAGACCTACCAAACCTTCCACGCGTGTTTCCCCTGATGCAACTTTGATCCCGGAGGTTAACGAAGAGCCAGCTGCGGACAACGCACCAGGTCTGGTCGAAAGCCCTATTCAAAAAAACTCGTCACAATCCAGTGGTTCGGAAAGCAGCGACGACACCAATGATATATCTACCAATTCTCGTTCTGTTAGTGCAGCCTCTGAAAATTCTACGACAAACAAAGGAATGAGATCTTATTACTCGATGAGGCAGAATACCAGAGCTACAAAACGCTGAACAATTTTTAACGGCTCTGAAAACATTTGAAACCAAGTTTGAAGTTCTTATTGCGTTTTCTTATTGTGTTCCATCAGAAGTGTTATAATCAAATTATAGTGTGAATTTTTTCCAATTGTAAATAAATTCTTGCTTCTACGTTTGTTTTTCGATAATCCTCATTGAAAAATTGGCAGCACATATATTTAAAACACATTGTTATATAACAAATGACATTAGATTATAGAGAATGCATTTTATTGCCATAATTCTAAGACCATAAACGATGAACAGTTAAAAGAATCCAAGACCTGTGATGATTAAACGTGAGCCATTTGAATGGCAATATAGGCCCAACAGACAACCTACTGGAAAAACCTTCTCTGCAGAACTGGCAATAAAAAATAATCGTTAAACATAAAAGAAATGACTACTTTTCCAACGAAAACCAAAAGAACAGTTTGGTTCAACACTACAACGTATGCAAAGTATAAAAAGCTATACAAAGGGGAAAATACTTGTTGGAAATACAATAGAAGGCATCGTATATAGCGAAGATAACTGTACATACAGTGGAAAGTAAGAGGAAATCTCAACAGGCGATGCATTTTTCAATTCACAAAAATGCATTGCTTACAGTTGACACTTTTCCTCTCATTTCCAAAATAGCGAGCGCAAAATGATTGGGGATGTTCCGATTCGAAGCAAAGCTCGGAACGAGACAGTATTTTAACCTGATCTTGCAAATAATCAGGTATATTTTTCCTATTATAAAAACGATTCCCCTGTCTCACTGGGATCCATCTTTTCCATACCTTGTAACGAGTGTACAAGGCCGAGGCTTGATGGCCATCTCGGAAAAAAAATTCACGCTCTAAAATTAAGAAACCGACAACAATACTCGCAATAGCGATTGGTCCCATAAATATTGAGTATACTACGCGTATAATTAGTCATTTACTTCCTTAGGCTATGCCCAAGGAATAATAATGGTCCCTTGTAGTCGGTGTATCAAAAAATTACTCCAGCCCGATTCTCGTCAGGTCGCGTGAAACGCTGCAAAGATGCTCTCCAATGTTTCCAACTTAAATGAATGACAAAAAATACTGTTGGTTTCCCGCCCACTTCAAAAACTGTCCATTTAAAACAAATCAAAATATCAGCACCGTGTTTGAAATTTTTTAACTGTTCCTGTGCATCTAATTACACGTACTACTACTACTACTACTAATATAACTCATAGGAATGAAAATGCTGATACCATTTATACTTTACTTTTATATCACTTGGTGCGTTACTTCCTTTTAATATATATTTCGTTTTATTTTTTCTGTGCAAATCTGAAATAAAAATATAGTGAAGAAGATTAGTAAAAAAATTTGGACCGTGTGGGACGGGCTCTCGCATTTTTATTTGTTTGTTTTTCGTACTTTTGCTTGCTTAATTGGGAGCATTTTCACGCGTTCACACATGAAAACCTTTCTCTCTTTGGCTACCCTTCAGTACATGTTGTACTTACGTTGGCACTGAATGGGTTTACTTTGGCCGCAACATTTTGAAACTAATGAATCCGGGGCTGACATAAAAACATCAAAAACACAACGCCAAGTGCTTCATAACAAGTGAATACTAACATCACAAACGAAGTACTAAACATTGTGACAACATCAGAAGAAAAAAAACAAGCTTCTGCTTGTGGTTGGCCATAGTTAATAAAAAACTACACATATGCGTGTAATATTTATGCCCTGCATTATGGCTGCCTGAGTACAAAAAGTTTGTAGGCTCAGAAATTTGAAGTTTGTTTTGCATGTGTATTTCAAATTTATGCAAACTGAAACTAATACATTCATCATTTAAGTGGGGGAATGACGGAACACACAGGTCTGTTATTTAGTCAGAATAAAGTGTCCTAAATTGAATTTTTATGTAAGATTTCCTTTTTTATGGCACCACAGTTTCTAGATTAAACACAAAAACTTTTACAAATGCAAATCAAATATAGAAGCAAAATAAATTATACAGGTTCACGTATAAATACAGTGAAGTTTTACTGTCCACTTATGGATATCATTGACTTTGGTAGGTTGTTACAATAATGTAATTTAATGAATAATTTTTCCTATCTTTTCATTTAAATATTGCCAAATATAAAAAAAATACTGCAAAATATTTTGCACACAAATAAAAACTTTATACGTAAAAACTGCTAACAAGTGAAGTGCATACTGTGACACATAACCATCAGCCCCAATCCCAACGAATAAATATTAATTCTCCCGTGCCAAAGAGAGAAAGGTGAAAACATGTCCCAAAGGTTTCTTGTGTAATGATATAAACACTTAAGTAGTTTCGTTTAAGTACATCGACATCAAAGGATACCGACCCAAAAATTCAATTGCGTCCTCTCCGGCGTTCTTCTGGCGATAAAAGGGCTTTTCATAATTGTACGCTCTCCGTGTGTGACAAGGTGAGCCGTAGATTTCTTCTATATACAAAAACGCTATTTAAAAATATTCGATGAGGAAGACAATATTATATAAGATGGGAGAGAGGTGATTTCTGGAAGGAAGGGAAATGTGGAGAAGGGGTTAAGGCAAGTGTGTGAACAGGTGGTCCCCATCTCTTGGCACTGCATATGTATAACAGGGAGTCACCGTGATCTCATACCGAATAACTTTTGTCCACTCTCGGCTACAATCTTGTCCAAAGAAAGTTGCCAATTCCACTGCATGCCGAGAGCGCAATTAAAAATCCTCGCAACTTTTAGATGTACACCCCTTCGGGCCTCCTCACCGACGCAACAACCATATGCTGGTTAGCCTGCTGCTGGTTGCCCTGGGCCTGGTTATCCTGCCCAGTTACGTAGCCCACTGTGTGGGCATGACTCTGCTGAGTGTTCGGTGCAGCAGGACTTTGGATACCCTCCGACCAATCGGAGTGTGCCGAGTGAGGCGAAGAACTCGACCACTGCCCCGGTGACTCTGGGGATGGTGTCAGGTAGTTGTCCGGTGGGTGCAACACATGCTGCGGCGTCGACTCGTGGCCGTGGTTCGAAGGGGGCGTTGGGAACTGGTAGTGATGGTGAATCGATGCAGAGTGCGAATGGTGGTGCGACGGCTGTCTTGTGTATGTTGTCGGTAGCTCGTAGCTTCCTCCACCTCCACCAGCTCCACCTCCTCCTCCTCCAGGGTGCATCTGCTGCTGCGGATGCTGCTGCTGGTTTAGATGGTGGTGCTGGTGAGTGTGCGGAAGAGAATGATGCGCGTGTAGTTGTCGCTTTAGTGCCGCCATATGCGTTGGCGATGTGGGCATCGAAGGCCTCGACTGCGTTTGCTTCTGCATACCGTGCAGCATAGGATGCCCATAGGCTCCCAGTGGCAGGTGAACTGTGCCCATTCGAGGCAGGAGACCCACGTAAGCGTTCACCTCGGAGGGGTGCGAGTGCACGACACCCTTCATGCAGTCCTCGTACGCCGGTGGTTGTTTGGCTGATGATCCGTCCAACACCGATAAGTTCGGATGACTTATGGCCATCGAGTGGCCGTTGTACAGGTTGGTCAGGTCAAGACCCGGTGAAAGGGTATCATCGTGACCCTGGGCAGCGTGAGGAGACTCCAGAGACGTTACCGGGGACATTAAAGCGGAAGGCGGTTCGGGCAACGGAGCCGCCTTCTTGCGATGTGCAGAGGCCCGCTTTCGCGTGCTGCCGTGGTTGTCGATGACACCAACCGCAGCTTCTCGTTGCGCATTAGTACCACTGAGGGTCTTTGGCCGCTTCTTGGATCGGGCCCCATGCTTCGCGAATGATGCATTCGGGTTGGAACCCGCAGAGGCCACGATGGCAGATGAGGTCATTGCACCGGATGGCGAATTAGCAAAGGCCGCATGAAGGTCTTGCGGGCTGTGGACCACGTGTTCATCGAGAAGGTGCACGATGTCCTGGTGCAGACGCTCCGCGGCAACGTCCCTCGGTAGTCGGTCCATGTGGTCGGTGATTTCACGGTTGGCATAGTTATCAAGAAGCACTTTGGCAGCTTCAAAACTGCCCTCACGAGCCGCAAGAAACAACGGTGTTTCTTCCTGAAATGCAATACATTATGTTTATTAACATGTTTCCTTTGTTATTCCAAAAATCGTTTTCTTTTTACAACGATTTTGAACTTGCCTTGCTATCTTGGGCATCCCTGTTCGCATTGTGAGTCAACAGAACTTTGACAGCATCAACGTTGTTTACCGCAGCGGCCCAATGAAGAGCAGATTTTCCTGTAAAAATGCCCCCACATTTCAAATGTGTCGACATTTTTCTAAACACTGAATGCATGCTTGAAAAATCTATTTACCGTTGTCATCGGATGCGTTGACATCCGCTTCAGCATTGATGAGGTCCTCGACCATCCCTTCGATTGCCAATCTTGCAGCCAAAATAAGCGGTGTGGTACCGTCGTTCGTCCTAGCGTTTAAGTTGGTTGCTCGGTTCCTCAAAAGAATTTGGAAAACCCCTTGCGCATCTGCAGCAACAGCTGCATGTAGCGGAGTACGGCCCGTGTAGTCCTGGGCATTGGCATCTGCACCAGCATCCAGTAGTCTTTTGGCAGCGTCGGCCCTTGCATACCTTGCAGCTAGATGCAAAGAAGTCTCCCCAGTCCTATCGGTTGTTGCCGTTAGCTTTGCACCCTGCGTATATAAAGTAAAGCGTGAGTTACAGGAATTTCACGATTTCCTAAGAATGTTTCAGCATGTGTTAATCAATTTAACCAGTAGAATTTCATCTTATTTGTACCTGCATCAGGTAGTCCTGAATAACAGCCGCAGACCCATCATCTTCCTCAACATCTTCCCCGGTATCAAGTCCACCTCCTCTGAACGATGCCAGCATGAGAGGTGTAAACCCATCGGGACCTCTAACGTCCACATCGACTGCACATGGATCCAGATCTCCTTCCCCTTGAGGAGGTGTCAATGCAAGAATGTCTGGGTTCCTCACGTCAGCAGCCTCAAGGTGTTGCTGCGTCCACTGACGATGGTCATTCTCATCAAAATCAGTCATTGTTGTGTGGTCACTGTAACTCGAGTCAGGCTTCTCGCTCTGCACCATAATTTGCATTAAAACACATGAGCTGCTTACTTATCCCATAGACATAATGATGAAATATACAATTTCAGTCGATTCGTACCTTCAATCGTTTGATGGGTGGATGTTCCCCATCTTCTTCTGGCCAGTGCCGGCCATCTCCAGGCCCACCCATGCGGTCGTTGGGATCAACATCCACACGATTGCTCGAAGCCTGCTTGTTCAAGTTCCTCATTTCCTGCCCGTCGGGTCCTCTCCGGCGAGACTGTCTTCTCTGACCGCTGCTTGTTCGCAAGAAGCCTTCTGGGAACCATGTGATGCCTTGGGCCCGCTTACGTTGCGCAGAAACCAACACCCCAATGAGGAGTGCAGCCATAACAACGCCAAATGCTCCAATCACGATGTAAGTGAGGTTGACGTGAGACTGAGCTCCAGGTGGCAATGGTTCATCTTCTCCCCGTACCTCATAGATTGGAAGTCCTGCTGGGAGACCATGTTTGGCTGCTGATGCTGCTAAAAATTGTGCCGCCTGCAAGATTTCAAAGAGGTTAAACTTGACAATTCAAGCAACCATTTATGAGAAACCTCAATATACGTACAGCGTTTGTGGCAGGAAAGCATTCAACGTTTGGCAGTTTCTCGCATTTTCTGTTGTCTATTTCTAGAGTTACACTTGTGCCATGCTTATACTGAGACGACTGATCCCCAGACCATGGAAGGATCATCTGCTGTCCTTCAGGGTCAGCTTTAACCCTAACTGTTGTTCGCAGCATGTGACCGATATCTCGCAGGAATATCACAGAGCTGCTGTTGAACACCTATAAATACATCATGGATTAACTTTGCACGTTCAAATAAAACCAAAACACTAGCATTACAGATTGTCTTATGCACCTCTGGTTCTACGAGTAGGATGATTTCCATGGTACCCTGTGCAAGTTTTGGTGGACTTGACTCGCAATCCAACCCATCCCAATTGCATTCCTCGTTGTTGCAGCCAAAATCGCAGTGACCGTTTGCATAATGGTTCGTGCAGTAAGCATCGTAGATTGGACTAGATAAGGAAACAAATACAGAATCACATATTATGATTTAGAAACGATGCCACAAATAGAAATGTTGTTTTAATTGCGAAACTCACTTGCAACGCTTGATAACATTGAAGCAGTCAAAACCATCGAATAGACAGTCGACACTGTTGCACTCTGGGTTGCATTCGCCATTGCGGAACACCTCCCAGCACTTGATGTCCGTTGTGCAGTTCCTCCATGGGTTTATGCCAAGGGAACAGTCCCCACCATCGAAGTTACACGCGAGAGAGTTGCACTCCTCATCACAGCGTCTGTTGCCTGATTTGTCAGCGCAGCCTTTCTCCTCGCACTTGCGCTTTTCATCATCTCTGGAGTACTCCGTTGTTGTTGGTGGAGCGCCACCACTGCTAGACGTATCACGCAGCTGACACCACGTGCCACTTCGTCCTGGAGGGCACTTGCACTCAAATTTTCCTGAAACATTGAAAATGAGCAATTATGCAACACTTGTCCTACTAAACAAACTATCATAAACCACAGCGATATATTAAAACAATTACATATCCCGAATATGCAAATGCTAACGGATGGCTGCAAAAATGATTTTTAAAAATATTTAAGCTCACCAATACGATTGATGCAGATGCCACCATTTTGACAAGGAGCAGAATGGCATTCATCTACAGAATCCACTTCGCAGTTGCGACCAGATGTTCCTTTCGGGCACTTGCACGTGTAACCATTTTCCTTGGGACGGCACGTTCCGCCATACTTGCATGGGTTGCTCTCGCAATCTGAAGTCGTAGTCTCACAATTTTTGCCAGAGAATTGCTATGAATCAAAACAAGTTAAAATTAAAATACAATTCTAAATTAATTTATGAAAATACAAGTATATACTCTAAAATGAACTCACTTCTGGGCACAGACAGCGGTACTCGCCACCCTCAACACTCGTGCAAACCCCGCCATTGTGACACGGACTCGACTCGCAGTTAACCATTATTTCACAGTTACGGCCCATGTAACCCGGGTGGCAATTGCATTTGTAGTTGTCCACCAGTTGTACACAGTCCAACGTGCCGATGGCGAAGCACGGATTCGAAAGGCATTCATTGATGTCGCCTTCGCATCGAGGGCCAACGAAGCCAGGTGGGCAGACGCACTCGAAGCGGCCAACTCGGTCCACACATGTGCCTCCATGATGACATGCACCTTCGTAGCAATCGTTAATGTTGTATTCGCACAAGATGCCTTCGGTGCCGTGCGGACATGAACACATAAACTTGTTGATAAGGTCGTGGCAAGTGCCGCCATTGCTACAAGGGTTAGGTGAGCAGTCGTTCACATTCACTTCACAGTTCACACCTGCAGATAAAAACAAAATATGTTTCAATTCAACAGTTCAAGGCAACCGTTTCGAACCAGGAATATATACCTTGATATCCAGGAAGGCAGTCACACGTGTAGTGCCCCACGAGATCGTTGCAGGTAGCACCGTTCTGGCACGGCGAAGAGTCGCACTCGTTCACCTCATGTTGACAGTATGAACCCTCGTAACCATCAGCGCACGAACATCGATGACTATTGGTCGTATTCTCGCATCGGCCTCCATGCTGGCACAGCTCATTGACACCAACACTCTTCTGCTTTGCAGCATCAACACATGACACCATACTGACATCACAGTAACGTCCAGTCCATGACGGTGCACAAGTGCACTTGTACATGTTCTTGGTTTGCTTGCAAGTACCACCATTCATGCAAGGATTCAGACTGCACCAATCCACGAACGACTGCAAAATTTACACCACATTAACCTAATTATTCAACCATATCCCCAAAGAGGATCACAAATTAAAAGTGCTGTAGCATACCTCGCATCGCTGACCCTTGAATCCATACGGACAATGGCAGGTGAAATATCCCACTTTATCAACACACGTTCCCCCATTCTTGCACGGTGAAGAATCGCATTCATTAATGTGCAATTGGCAATTGGAGCCGGTGTAGCCAGGGGAACAGATGCACGTGAAATTATTGATACCATCCACGCAAGTGCCGCCATTCATGCATGAACTACAAACAGAGCATAAGAAATGTGTTTCAAGCTATTCTGTAGCTGCCCTATCAATTCTGTACCAGGCAACATTTCAGAAAAGTAATACCTTGGAGTACAATCCTCGTCGTTTGTCTGACAGTTGGTTCCACTAAACCCCAACGGACATGTACAAGTGTAGCTGTTCACGTAATCGTTGCAGGAGGCTCCATTCCGACATGGTACCGGGTTGCAGTCATCGATGTCTTTCTCACAGTGTTTACCACCAAAGCCATCAATACATAAGCAGGTGTATTCTCCGACACCATCCAGACAAGTGCCTCCATTCTGGCAAGGAGCTATAATAGTAAAACAAATTAAGACTCGATCCACAGACTGTGGTCATAATAAAAAAGTTTCCTAAATAGAACATATCGCATACCTGGAGCACAGTCATCAGTGTTCACAAGACAATCTCGTCCTTCGTAACCCCTTGCACAAACACAATTGTACGACCCATTTGTGTTGATGCAAGTTGCGCCGTTTCTGCATGGCGATGACACTGCACATTCATCAATGTCTTCGTCACACAAACGCCCTGTAAATAGCAATTCCAAATTATTTTAGATTTTGCTGAACACTGCCAAGTATACTAAATCACAACTTAGAAATCTGCTAACCTGTGAAACCCAGCTCACAAGTGCACGCAAAATCTAGATAGTTGGAAGATGGGATGCACTTGGCATGATTACGACACTTGTTCGGTATGCAGGGGTCCAATTCTTGCTCACAGTAGTTTCCCGTGTATGGCACTTCACAGACGCATTGCATGTTGTTCACCAAATCAATGCAGGACCCACCATTTCGACACGGGTTGCTTGCGCAATCATCCACATTCGTCTCACAATTTTTACCTATCCATCAACAATTCTACTTAATCATCTGCCAAAAATTCAAATGCTTTTTCTTTTTTATTTCCCTTCCACTTCACTTACCCGAGAAACCTGGTAGACACGAGCACGCATAGCCTGCCAAAGCGTCTTTACAAGTTCCCCCATGCTGACAAGGATTAGACTGACACTCATCAATGTCCAACTCACACCGGTAACCCCCGTAGCCTTTGGGACAGAGGCACGTAAAGCGGTTCACACCATCCTCGCAAGTGCCTCCATTGATGCAAGGGCTGGAGGCACATTCGTTGACATCTGAGAGACACCGTGCATCGAAGTAGCCACGTGGGCAGTCACATTTGAAGCCATTTATTAGATCTGTGCAGCGGCCACCGTTCGAACAGGGATTCGAAGCACACTCGTCAACGTTGGTCTCGCAGTGTGAGCCTGTGAAGCCCGGTATGCACTGGCAGTTGTAAGAATTGATGCCGTCCACACAAGTGGCCCCATTCCTAAAAAAAAGTCAATTAACTTGTTAAACTAATGTACACAATATTGAAGAGAATTGAATAGAAGAATGTCTTCACCTGCACGGATTGCTGAAGCATTCATTGACGTTGTATTCACAATTGAGTCCCGATGTACCAGGTCTGCATCTACATTGGTAACCATTTACAAGATCCACACAAGTGCCACCGTGTTGGCAAGGTGCCGATGTACATTCGTCAATCTGCGTTTGGCATAACAGTCCCGTGAAGCCCGCATGGCAGCTGCAACTGAACGCGTTCATCCCATCGATGCAATCGCCATTGTGACACGGCGATGACACGCAGTCGTTGATGTTCGTCTCGCAGTTTGAACCTGTGAACCCTGCAGGACATTCACAAGTGTAGCCTGCTACGGCATCGCGGCAAGTTCCACCGGATTGGCAGGGGAAGGACGCGCAGTCGTCGATGTTCTTCTCGCAGCGTTTGCCGGTGAAGCCGTTTGGACAGAGACACCGATACGCGTTGATGAGGTCTGTGCACACACCACCGTTCAGGCAGGGACCTTGAGCGCATTCGTCCAAGTCCACTTCACAGTGGAGCCCCGTGTAACCCGGCATGCAGATGCAGCGGAAAGCCCCGCGTTCATCGAGGCACGTTCCGTCGTTTTGGCAAGGGTTCGAGTCGCATTCGTTGATGTTGATCTCGCACCGCGGACCTGCGAAGCCCTTGGTGCAATTGCAACGAAACGAGCCCGGAGTGTTGACGCAAAGTCCTCCATGTTCGCATGGCGAACCTACACATGCAAAAGAACGCATTGTTATAACAGTCCTATTTGTTGTCGGCAGTCGTAAACTACTGTCGCTCACCTTCTTCGCATTCGTTGGTATCTTCCGTACAATCCACTCCTTTATAGCCACTGGGACACGAGCAAATATATCCACCGTCGATAGGACTAGTGTTGCAGATTGCACTTGCATGGCACGGATTACTTGTGCACGCATCGTCCAAATGACACAAAAGCCCTGCAGAATGCAGAAGACAAACCCGATTGAAATCTTGTACGCATATATACAAATGACGGCAGATAATTACCGGTTTTTCCTGGCGGACAGTGGCAAGCGAAGGACCCGACTCGATCTTGGCACGTTGCTCCGTTGAAGCAAGCCGCAACCGCGCAGTCATCGATGTTCTCGCTGCAGTCACGGCCTGTCCACCCATTTACGCAAATGCAGTTGTAGCCACCAATACTATTAGTACACGTAGCTCCATTCTTGCAAACACTCGGGCGTAGCCCACATTCATCAACGTCCTTCGTGCAGTACGTTCCTTCAAGAGCAACACCCACAGTTATGTACCGTACATTTCACACCCACAAAACAAACACCGTACACACCTAAATACGTTGGCGGACATTGGCATGTGTACGAATTGACTCCATCAACGCAAGTAGCGCCATTTTGGCAAAGATTACCGGGACAATCATCGATGTTCACCTCGCAGTTGTTGCCAGTTAGACCTAAATTGTGAAAAACAATGTTAGAAATGGTACTGAATGAGAATTCGTAGCAATGATCAATACCATACCAGATGGACAGGTACACTTGTAGTTGAGGGAATCAACAGGTTGACACGAGCCACCGTTGTGGCACGGACTTGGTTCGCAAGGAATATATTTGCTCTCGCAGTTCTGTCCGGTGAATCCCTGTTCGCAAGTGCATCTGTAAGAGCCGATGGTGTTGATGCAGGAACCCTGCTTGCAAGGACTGTGTCTGCACTCGTCGATGTCATCAGTGCACGTGCTGCCTGCGAATCCTTCTCGGCATTTGCACCTGAATGTGTCATCCACTGACCGGCAAGTTGCTCCGTTTCTGCATGGTTGAGGTGCGCAGTGGTCCACATATTCACAATGTTTGCCTGTTGGTCAAGCAAATTGCAATTTCACAGGGTCAGTTGGCCAATTGTTTTTCTCAACGAAAGCCACCAAGTTAATCGTGTCATTGCATGTCAGTGTACGTGTAACCCTTAGGTTGTTGTCGTCCAAAATCTTTCTTCGATTCCGTTAAGCAAACATTGTTCATTCATGCATCATTATAACCCATCAGCAACTCGTCACCATATATAACACAACTAGTCACAATCATGTTGCCACAACTACAACCGTTATCGTACGAGAAACACATTCACACTTTCAGTATTTAGGGTGTGTCACCACTATACAACTGTTTGTAATTTACATGCGAGTCCATTGTACACTGTGAAATCCAGCTAGAATAGCAATATGAGGCATGCATTTACAAATATGCTCAGTAGATGGCCTCTGACGTCACATGAATTTTTGTTGAGCAGCACTTTATGAGTGCCATCCTGGACAAGCTGCCAGCACGAATGGTGCCACACCATTTTCTAGTGTGATGACAGGGGCATGCTATATATGTACTGTACCTCTGAACCCTGTGGCGCATGCGCACGTGTAGTTGGTGAGGGTCCTGAGGGTGCAGGTGCCTCCATTGAGGCAAGGGTCGCTGTCGCATGAGTTCGGCACTGGGATCTCGCACAATGATGCCGAAAAACCCACAGGACACGTGCAGGAGAATCGCAGACCGGAAGTGGCGTTGAGTAACACGTGACACGTTCCTCCGTTCTGGCATCGAGGACCAGGACCCGTATGGCATGGGTTCACGTGTTGACAATACTCTCCCAGGTACATTGAAGGGCAGCTGCCAAATACACAAGAAAACAAACAACAACGTTACACCAAGACATACTATATAGTGGTATACACTATACAGAAATATACAATGAACTGCATGAGTCACATTGTGGCCATGTGCGCCATTTTGCGGCAAATTTCGAAAGCTCAACATTGACAGAAAAGGAGCGGTGCTAATAAATAAATTCACGAATATCGCAATACTAATTTAGATAACTTCTCCATAGTATTTTGAACTCAAAAACCTTTATTAAAGGTGAACTGACACGGTTTTGTAAGGTAGGTACCCTGAAACTTTAACTACCTGAAGAAAAGTCACAAAGAAAGCAAGTGGTGTAACAAAATATCTGTGAAAATTAGTAAAAAAAGTTATTAGATGTCAAAGTTTTACCGTATTTTTATCGAGACCCTTAT
>JAQIWR010000287.1:0-23832 GCA_034695945.1 Glomeris hexasticha
GGGACAAGTTAGCAGGGGTGGGAAACAGGGAGGGTAATAACGCGATTAGCGACTCGCAGTAATCGAGAATTGTATATATTTTCATTATTGAACGATGCTGTAACCTCTTCTAATACCCCGAGAGGGGGTATAGAATAAAAGACATACATACATGTTGGATAAGTATGTTAGTGTAATGAAATATAGAATCAGATTTTTATGTTGAAAAGTTTATGAACATCATACCTTTTGGGAAGAGTTGCAGCATGTACGTAATGGTGTACGTATGTAGATGCACAGTGGAATATGTACAAATGTCAACAGTTTGGCTGCAGGACGTCTATGGATCACAATAAAAAATTTCGGTCGTAATTCACGTGTAACTGCAGCAGAATACAGGTGGTTAAGGAGCGCATTATGAGGTAGAACAGTAGTGGAATATGTCATCTGTATTTTTTATGTTAAATGCTAAATATTATATAACCACTTGAAATTATATTTCAGTATTTTTTGTATGCGCCAGATGTCTCGTTCCAACACTGTGTTCAATTGCCCGATATTTGAACTATTCCTAGTGGAAACTACCACTATAAAACCCTCACGTACTTGGGAGTGAGTGAAGTGTTCACATGCAACTAATGTTAATAACTCGTTTCAGTTTACATAATTAGAGTACATAACAAAAATAACCAGTTTTACCCGTATTTCTAAGAATACAAATTCCTTTTCCGCAGTAATGTCACTCTTGGTTATGTACAGTAATAAAAATATACCATATATCTACTCTTTATTTTAACATTCAACGTCTGCAAGCATATTATAAAGTTAAATGCAAGTGAGTTTATATTTATATAAAATGTGTATGTTTAGGAGTTCATGCATAATCATTTATGTATTGCAAACAACACAAGTCAATTTAGCACTTCCAAGTTTGAATTGTATACCGTATTGACATAAATAACAATTTCCTTACCCCTGCTGGTATATTGCTGAAATTCGTAGAAAATGCATCATAACTTCCGCAAATGAACTATAAAACACTTGAAAATTGCTAGCTTTCACAGTTTCAGTTTAATTGCATTTGTTAAAATAAACAAATAAGCAAAAAAATGTGTTTCCATCCATAACATAATTTTCATGGTACTATATTTGTTGCAATCCAGTCCAAGTATTGAGTAGTTCTCGTATAAAGTCCTGGGTAAACGTCACCACATAGAAAACCAGATGCAACAATCCCAATTTGGATCCAATGTAAACCATTTTCATCTGCTGTCACAAGTGGTCCACCAGAACCATCCTAAAAAAAACAGTTTATGTGGTTCTTAGATTGCAATTTTTGGAAAGTATTATCCGTTTTTTGCTTGAAATTGCAATGTAAATGTAAATATAATAAAAGTCTGAATGATTTATACAGCATTATATATACAATATATGATCCTATTTTGAAATGGGCTATATCAGGCGGATTTCCAGTTATTAAATTATGGATTACATCTATATAAAACAAAGTACAGTATAGTAATACCAGGCAAGTGTCATTTCTTGTGATATTATACAGTCCAGTACATAATATATCTGTGGTGATTCCATCAGGAATAATTTCCGTTTTAGCTGCTGATAAACCCGAGGAAGCATTTTGACATTCTTGTTGTGTGATAACTGGAATAACTGCTGACTGCAATGGTCCACCTATGTCAAAACTTTTATTTTCAAAACAGTAACACTAGTATAATATAGTACCCTAAGTTATTTTTCATTGATATTTACCGAGTCTGTATTGACCCCAACCGGTTACAACAGCATCTAATCCTGCAAATGTTTCATTCACTTGTTCCTTGCTGGGAAGACAAACAGGAGCTATACGTTCATTATAATTTAATGCAGTTTTCAATACGACTATAGCTATGTCATTATAAACATTGGGGTAGTGGTAATCAGGGTGTCGGATGATTCTTTCCACGTCCACTTCAATAGGCGAACCTTCCAAGTTTAAAATTGAATCCCCAATAAAAGCACCATATGATGTTTCTCGATTCCTGTAATGGACAATTTCATTGTATTGTTGCTACAAATACACAATATACTGACCAGGATGTGCATGCAGTAAATGTGCTATTTACTGGCCACTTTGCGGTGTAAGTAGTTTTGTGCTGGAATAATGAACTAGTGCCTATAGTACTGGTCAGCTATTTACAATACTTATCAAAGTTCAAAATTACGAACTGGACTACTCTGAAACAGTGTGCAGCGGTTAGAAGGGATCTTCGACTGATTATTGATGCATCGCAGACTATTTTTGGTAAATCAACATTTTGGTCAAACAAAGCTGCCTGAAATATGGGAAAATATATTAAGTACCTACTAAATGAACAATTTTATGTTTTTAAAATATAATCTTATAATACCATATATGATACCCCGGAACCACGAGTTGTTATTTTGGCACATTCAGCTACATAACAAATGAAACAATTCACGCACATGCATTTTAAAGTTTTCTTAAACTCATATATCTTTCACTAAAATGCTAATGTTTATAGCATTGTTCGAAAGTGAATCTTTATACGCATAACAGAATCTTACACATATTTCAGAATGCTGCATTGCTAGATATTTTAGAATTTGTGAGAAAACTATTATGTAGCAGCAAGAGGTAACAGTGTATGTATACATACCAAGTACTATAGTACTCACATGAAGGTCCTGGAGTTGTGGTTGATAATGCAGGTGTAGTTGTGCCTAGTATTTTGTTGCAACACAAATATGGTTCCTTGGTAACTGAATCCCATCCACATATTTCGTAGCCACGTTTAACAAAATACACCCCTCGAGCAGAAAAAGCAGAACACTGACTTATGGGGTAACAACCAAATCCAGTGTCAACTGTGCCACACAGTAATGGTGACTGCATCGTAGTAGAAGCTACATTGTAAAATTTCCTATACCATATACTATAGTATAACATATGTAATGGCATACAATATCATATTTTAAAGTATTAGTAACTTAAAACAGTTGAGTCTAGTGACTGTCGCCTGAATAAATTTCTAATCAGAGTAACGGGTGAAATCAGCATTACAAGTAGTATCAGTTGGGCCTTCATTCTTCCGTCAATATGCAGCAGACTCCAAATTTAAAAATACATAAAGAACTACTTCAATATTACATGCATATAGTGCATGGTTAAACTTAAATAATCCTACCGTTTTGGAAGAGTTGCTCCAAATAATGGTGTATAGAGATCCACAGTGTTTGGAACAATATATATTTTTGCAAATGTCAATGTTATATATGTTGCATATGGCTATTTGCCTGACTGCCAGCTGTGGATCAGAAACTTTTTCGCAATAAATCCTAAACAAACGTAGCACCTTTAGTAAAATTCAGAATTGAAATGACAACATTTTACAAACTATATCCCTAAATGTTACATATAAATCGGAAGTCTTTAATTCGATCATGCAACTGGAGCAGCTTTAATTTGTCAACTGTTTTATTGTTAAAAGAAAAATATTATTAAACTACTTGAAATTGTATTTCAGAAAGTATTTTGTGTGAGAGAAAATTCATCACGGTGTTCAATTGCACATTTGGATCCGAGTTTGATCTACCTATTAGAGAGAATCACTAAAATCCTTGTGCGGGAACTGAAACAATAGGCCATGAAAGGGACCACAGTTTCAATGTGACCACAACTTTCCAAAACCCTCCAACCTGCGATTTCAGGTTTCAGGGTGTAATAACTCAATTGAAGTAAACAATCATTTATATATCCAATCTTGACCATATTTACTCCTTATTGAAGCATTTAATGGCTGCAGAACAAATTTATTGCATAAAACCTAACATTAAAAGAATTTATTATTTCCATGGATGAGTTAAAGTTAATGCATATTCATTTGTTACAAACACAAGTCAATTTAGCAATTCCAAGTTTGCATAGACCATATTGATGTAAACATTTCCTAACCCCTGCTGATATATTGCTGAAACTCGTAGAAAATACATCATAACTGAAAACACTGACATTGACATTGACGTCATAAATCTTTGTTTGCTTTCCAAACATAACTATATTGTATAAACAACAAGATTCATCACAGTTATTAGTGTCACTTGACAGTGACCTCTAGCTGTTATTTACCACGAATGAATTAAAACACTAGAACATTGTTTTTCACAGTTTCAGTATGTATTTGTCAAAATAGACAAACAAAATGTGTTTCCAGTCTTCAAAAATACATTTCATGCTACTCTATTTGTTGCAATCCAGTCCAAGTAATCAGAGGTTCTCGTATAAAGTCCTGGGTAAACGGAACCACATTGAACCCCAGATGCAACTACACCAATTTGGATCCATTGTTGTCCAGTTGGATCTGCTGCCACAAGTGGTCCTCCAGAATCTCCCTGGGGGAAAAAAACAGTATACGGTTCATACATATATAAAACCACAAAGTACAGTATAGTAATACCTGGCAAGCATCCCTTCTTGTGTCATTATACAGTCCAGCACATATTAAATCATGTGTGATTCCATTAGGGAGAGTTTCACTAGATCCTGATAAACCATTGTAAATATTTTGACATTCTTCTTGCGTGACAACTGGAATAACTGCTGACTGCAATGTAGTTTTATATCGTCCACCTATGTTAAATCTTTTTACTTTAATATTACTTTTCTTTTTATAACAGTAACAATATATAACATGATGGATATATTTACCGGTTGCGTCTTGACCCCAACCGGTAACAACAGCATTTAATCCAGCAAATGTTTCATTAACTAGTTCCTTGCTGGGAAGGCAAACAGGGGCTATACTTTCACTAAAAGTTAATGCTTCTTTCAATATGAGTAGGGCTATGTCATTATAATCATAGCCCGCTTGGTAATCAGGGTGCATGATGATTCTTTCCACTTCCACTTCGATAGGATTAGACTCATCCATGGAAGTTCCTAAAATGTAGTCCCCAATAACGGCAGCATACTTTTCATCTGGATTCCTGTAATTGACAATTCCATTGTATTGTTGTTATCTATGTTATAGTAATATAACTTCAAAATTACGAACTGGTATACGAAGCAGTGTGCAGCGGTTAGAAGGCATCTTCGGCTGATTATTGAAGCACCGCAGAATGGTTTCGTTTTGTTCCTTACATCTTGGTAGAACAAAGCTGCCTGAAATATGGGAATATATATTAATGACTGAATTAAAAGAACAATTAGATGTATTAAAACATAATCTCAATACCATATATGGATAGACACCTTTCCCAGTATCATTTCCTCCAACGATAAAAGGTTTCGCTTCGGCGCGTACCTCGTTCCTCTTCCAAATAATTCCGAAACCAGGAGTTTTAATTTTGGCACATTCAACTAAATATGAAATTAAATAACTCATTCATCCATGTTTCATCTTGCTTAAACTCACTTATCTAACACTAAAATGCTAAGGTTATAAGCATTGAACTTTACGCGAGTCACAACGCAGGTCCAAAGTAACCACAATAGCATGTTACATATTTCCATACACTCTTGATATTTCTGATGGCTGTATCGTTATGTATATGTACAATCGTTGACATAACCATTATATTGTAACATAGTATGTACTCACATGGAGGTTCAGGAGTGTTGGTTGTAATTGCTGTAATCGTTGGGGTACTTTCAGTAATATCTTGTGATTTATTGCAACACAAATATGTTTCCTTGGATGTTAAATTCCAACCACATATTTGGGAGTTGGATGGAACAAAATACACCCCTTCAGAAGATAGGATAGCTCCTGAACATTGGCTTAAGGGGTAACAACCACCTCCGCTGACTACTGCGGCACACGGTGATGGTGGTTGTGTCGCTGTAGGAGCTACATTTTAATAATCCAACATCATGTAGTTAGGTACAACATCATTATACTAAAAGATATATTTGAAGTTAGTTACTTGTCTCAGTTGGGTCTAGCGATTGTCGCTTGAATAAATTGCTCAAAGGTGTTACTGGTGAGATCACCGCGACAACTATCAGCAGGATCTTCATTTTTCTATCGATTTGTAAGCAGACTCCAAATTTAAAATTACATAAAGCACTAATTCAATATTATATATAGTGCATGATACAGTGTATTGAATTATGTTTTCATTTTGATTTGTGCCACACAATATACAAATGTGTTCAGGTAAGTGTTAGAAAAATAAGTTAGCGCAATGTAATAGAAAATTGAATCTGTTGAAAAGTTTATAATCATACCTTTTGGGAAGAGTTGCTGCATGTAATGGTGTATTGAGATCCACATAGGAACATATATGTATTTATGCAGTACAAATGTCAACAGTTCGACTGCTGCGGATCCTAAAACTTTTTGCACCACCAACACCGAACAAACAGCTGATGTAGATTGTCAGCTTTCAAAACAGAAATATGTCACAATGCTCTCTCTCTCTCCTAGTAAAATGCACGCTATCATTACATCTATTTACCATTATACACTGTACGTTGTTGACTACATCAGATGCTCAATGACGACATTCGTAGTAGTCTATATTCCTAGAAATCCCATATATGTTATTCATAAATAAGTGTTTCGTTCAACTAAATAGCTTATTTTGCTGTTAAATGCAAAATATAATTACTGGAAATAATATTACATGCAGTATTTATATTATAAGCCACATGTTTCAACGTGGCGTGAACAACTGCGCATTAGGATATTCGTATACGACGATTGAACTAGTTCGTAATTTTTGTTCAAAATGTTCAAATAACAAACAGAATAATGATTATACATTTAAGTAGTTGAAAACAGTGTATCTATAAATCGCGGAGCCGAGAGAGAAACAAAAATTCAAGATGGCCGCCAAATGTTTGGAATAATGGACTTGGCTTTCTTTATTCTGCATTGAACCATATAGGCTTCGTTACAACATAATTCGACAAAGTCTGAATGATGAGCAAAAGACATTGGACATTATTATCAATATAATTAATTGGGAAAAAACGAGTTACCAAAAGTAACATTACAACACTATTATTATTATTAGAATTGGTCCCCCTCCCTTTTACAATTATTAACACTCCAAATTGTACATGAAACAAGCTCGAACTCTACTTTTTTGTTCATACATCTTTTACAACATTGTTTCATATAGCACATAATGTTTTAACCCTCTACATATACGACAGAGATACACAGCATCGTAGTATTTATTTACCATTCACTAAAAGCCCAAAATAGTAAATTTGACGATTTTAACCTTTTTTTTTTTACTCGGTATGATGATAGCACATTCATAACATTTTACTTGCGATAATTAACATCCCCATGTCGTTGATAAAACGTAATATAACGAAATGAAAATCGATAAAATCACCCAATATACACATAATTATGTTCAATCAAGAAGCTGATAAAATTATCCAATTGTTCCATTTGATACTAAAATGCATTGGAATAACTCAAAATCAGATACTATGTCTGTAACTATCTTTGGTTTAGTTGACCACTGTTGCATTATTTGTTGCGGGTAACAAATACGACTCAATATAATGGCATTGTTTTGTATAAAAAATAAAATAAAAATGTGAGTACTGTATAAAGAAATGTTATTTAACCCAAGTAAATGATTCATGTAAATGTAAGTAGAAGTATAGCAGGTTATTTGTTAATTGTGGGAATTAAAGACTGCGCTTACGTGTCGATTGTTAAAATAATTGCAATTCGTCAAATTGTACATCTCATTATTATTATATGTGTGATAAATTACGTGTCATGATTTTAAAATCAATTATGCCCTGTTACGGAAACAGAAAGGAAAGGGTGAAAATATTGTTCACCTTTCAACGTTCGCGCACAATAATTACACCGATGGCTTTTATAATACGTACATCGACAGCAAATCAATCATTTGTTTTAAATTGTAAAAAATAAGCAGGGTATTTCACAAATCTTTATATACACATTTTCAAAACTGTCCCATATGTCATTATGCAAGTTTACAAATGACTTCAAGTTTTTGAATTTCTGCGATATGCGCATCGACACGTTCACGGCCAAACATAGTTGCCATCAATTCATCCTTTTGCTTAAAAATTGTACATGTTAATATTGTTACAATACAATTGTTTGGCATTTAATGTTCAAAATTTGCAAACAATTATTTATAAAATAACGTACTTTTCAAAGTGTGCGTGCCATCAGCTAGCACGCATGTCATAACAGTGTATGTGTACAAAGATTCCTGAAACTCCCTGTAAACAGCTGCTCGTATATTGGGGAGGGGAATGGCAATTTACACATTTCATACTCCGATTACCAACTGCCAAGAAGCAACTGATAAACGTGCATTTCGCTGTTGTCGTATTGCGAAAGTAAAATGCATTTACATTATCCGCCGAACTCTCATATCTAAGTAGTAATTAATAACTTTCTCAAGAGGACATTAAATTGTAATTAGACATGCACAAAACAAAATATATCGCGTATTAATATATTTACCGATAGACAACGACCTAAAGTTAAGCGATACACAATTGGCTAAAATTCACAAGCGCGGCTTTGCGGTGAACGAAACAAAACCAAACTTGAAATAAAGGAAACTATACACACAGAAATACACAAATCAAAACAAAACAAAAACAACTTTTGCTTCTACATTCGTAAAGCAGCTCACTTTTCACCTAATACACCTTTCTAAAATATCAACACGCGGTACCGAATCAGTGACGCGATGCTGATTTTTCACTTTTTTTGTACAAATCCCAGACTTTGGCTAAATAAAAATGTTGTCAATCGTTGAGTAAACCAGCAGGTATAATAATAATAATAATAATAATAATAATCTTCATGAAGATCACAAAGTCAAAATACTGCGCATTCAATGACAGGTATTACTATATAGCCCAGCAACCGAATGCTATGACACCGTGATTACGTACAACATTTGAACAGAGAAGTTGGCAGTGACTTTGGCCTTTAAATGAGTTAACAAATAAAAACACATTTTCATTGTTTTCTCCAGAGTTAACAGATATGAGGACACGATGTTCTCTCTATTATAGTACCTACACTATAGTATAACCTACAAGTTTCCTTTAGATTTTCCAGCGCAGCGGTTTATATTTTAATACGAGGCCCGTGACTGCATCCATTTCATAAAATCAGAATTACTGTATTGTTACTGAAGTACCATGCAACATTAAATAAACTATGTCTAAATAGTCGTATTGTCATCTCTTGTGTGTCTTATTATACCGTTATGGCTAATATTTTGTGTATACGTACAGTCAGGCCTCTTGTTCGTTACATTCTACTGCATTCCCCAAATCAAACCATCATGTCTTATATATTATACAGTATCATTAATGTTATATTTTTCTTTCTATCTTCAATGTAATGCAAACTGCAATTCCCTAAAGTGAGATTCTTTTCCCGGCGCGTTAACATCTTACCGTTACGCATCTACGTAAATTCAATTTCATTCTTCCAAACTAATATATAATCAGGAATATAAACATAATTCCAACTTTCAAACACATTATTTGTACTGCAACATACTGCTAAATAACCCTCTTCATCAAAGTAATCAAATCAATCTCAACGCGTCAAGCTAATTCAAATAGAAAACCATCCTCGTCTTAACCACCTGTTTACAACAACCTGAATCATTATAACTAATATTTTGTGCATTAAATTATTACGTGCATCTTTTCTATATGAACAATATAAAATGTACTGATCAGAGGCCTGGCTGTAATTGTGTCCATGTAGGCTGCAGTTGCACTACGTGTTGCGCAAGCGGTGGAGGACATCCCACGTGTTCGGATCAACACATGGCCAGTGAAATTATTCATTATTCAATCTCACACTACAGCATATTGTAGTGGATTATATAAAGGCATTTCCCGAAGTGCACGGACTCTTTTTTTTCTTTCTTACAACGCCGAGCGCCTGGTCAGCGCGGTGCGGCGCAACGCTACGCGCTTCGAATCGCCGCGCGTTCCTCACAATATACAGTGCCGTGATATTAAATGCAATGTTTCAGTCAGAGAAGTGTCAGGTTCAGGCTTGAATAAAACGGATAGACAGACAGATATATAGACAGAGAAAGAGAAGAAGAGATAGATGACAGATGCACCGACAAAGTAAAGCAACATCCATTCACGCGCGCGCACGCACATCTTACGCGGGAAGAGTATAACCGGACAGCGTGTACAATATTATAAGTATATTATTGTTAATTATAGTAGAATGTTGCCACATTATCTCACCAACAAGCTCACTCGCATAATAAAAATAGAAATACGCAGTTGAATTGTTGAGTTTTTGCAACGCTCCTTTACGTCGCTGCACCTCTCGCGATCGGTCACCGGGTCTTGTACCGTACGGTTTCAAAAGGTGGTTTGGAATTCCCCAATTCATGTTTTACATGTTCACTAATCATAATCATAATAATCAAGCATGATTTTCCATTTCAACTTGCCTAACGAGCACTTTCAATTTGACGCTTTACGCAACGGGCTTTACGATCTGCTTACGAGTCGCGCGCCACTGATTATTAAAAGGTAAATTAAGATTGCTTAATAATATTTAGATTTCCTAATTTACAACCAACATTGCCCCGCTGTTCATTAAAAAGCAAACGTTGCGTTTAAAAGATGTGCATAAATCCACGTAACGTACCTCACGGTACCGGTTCAATAGAAGGTAACCGTAGCGAAACAATAACCCTTTCCCACCCAATAGTGAATACCACTAACAATGCTGCAAAATTCATTTCCTCTTAACTCTTAATTTACAGTTTGGTTTTGGTTTCTACGAGAGGAGCTGCGTGAAGATCTTCGGTAGATGCTGTACGTGGTTGGGTGCGCAGTGCGTTGGATAGCTTTGTTCGCCTTTTACGCCAGTAATTTCACAATCAACATGGGGAGGAGGATCAGGGTGAGGAAGGATAAAGATGTGAACGGCATGGGTGAACCTGATGTCAGGTCATCTTTCTTCATGAGAACCGTGCCGATAGCATGAACGTACCCGTTCGTCGCTTCCATGTCCGACATCTCGACCAGCGCAGAAATTCCGTTCCACTGCAGCACAACTCCTGAAACGGACCCAGGTGAATTTCAATTACTAAGTTTCACTTTAAGATACATAATAATGCGTCAATGATGTAGTGAACGTTTACGTACTTCCATTTGAATCCGTGGTCACTTCAATCTCACTGTTCACTGTACGTATCTTGCGCAACGATATCAAGTCACTCAGTCTGTACCCTTGATTAACAATCAGATGACGTTCCAAGATCTAAAATTGTCAGAAATGTCGGCATCAGCAACTTATCCACCGTCGCTTCTTCTGCCAAACACCGTCACTTACTTTCACCGTGTTGTAAGTGTCCGATTTGGACTGCATCCTATTGAACTCGCTCCTGTAATTGTTTTGCACTTTCTCCCACGCGTAGTTGGTAGGCACAAAGTACGTGAATTTCTTCGAACTTAAACTTAGTTGCGTGTTGAAACCGTTTTGGGAACCCAGATCAAATGTTGTGCTGCGATCGAGATACAATTTAACCATTAATTCCATGTCCTTGCACAGTTCCATCTAATATGTACCTGAACTGGGGGTTAGTCTGTAGGACGTTGTAGATTGCCATGTAAGGGATGCCGAGCATGTTGTCGATGACGTGCAAGATGCCGTTGACGGCACCGACATCCGCGTTTATGATAGTTGCGTTGGTACCTCCTCCAATCACGGTCACACCTTTGTTTTGTCACAAGTTAAAGAGAATCAATCAGCAAACACGATTCAATGATCTGCCTCAAGTTACAGGATTACCTGTTGAAGTGCTTGCCAGACGCAAATTGCGACGCCCATCACTGGATGGGAACGAAACCCCGGGTTGCGAACCGTACTGCGTGGTCACTCGCTGCTGCACCAGATGCAGAAGCAGCAACTGCAAAACACAGTTTCCGCATTAGGCCATGTACGATCATTATTCATGTATTTTGCATTCATCCCCTTACATCTCTCCATTCCTGCGGCTTTTCCTGAATTAAACCGAGTCTGGCGGGATCGATGGACTTGACCGCGTCGTTCGTCGGTGCGAACAGGGTTTTATCTCCACCGTCCGACAGCAGAGTCAGCATTTCCGGTCCATGATTCCTTATCAAATTGTAAAATTCACTGCGGGCAAATCAAATAAGTCACACAAGTTAGTCCGATTTAATTAATTTCACAAAAACAGTATTTGAGAGAGAAAAAAACACGCCAACCTGAGCGATGGCATTTCTTCGATGAACTGCAACAGGTTCTTAGTTATGAGTACTAAAGGTCCATCGATGATATGAACAACTCCGTTCTTCACAGGGATGTTTGGGTAAATGATCCTCGCTACCACCACTCCGCTTGGGTAGGCTTGCGTGTGGAACACGTTTTCGCTGTGCGCGTAAACTACGGGGAAAATTCACACCCGTTACAAATATATCACTTAAGTTTCACTGGAAAAAGTTACAATTTTAACTCACGTTGGAATTGTGTCCCACTGTTCACCGATTCGTTCTTGAGTGAAATGGTGACTTTGAAGTTGTCCGCAAAGGCCAGCGTGTACTGGGGTTGGTCGGGGAACGGCCGGGTGAACATTACGCCTTCTTTGATCACGTGGGCATCGATAACCTGATGTTCCATAATTAATCCCCATTAACCAAATGTTGCTCGATTGAACATCGCACGTACTTTTTTTGTTACTTACACGGGCATCCATATGGTTCCAAACATCCTGCTTCACGTTGCCATCGTGCACGACGAAAAAAGTGCTTCCGTCACCTCCCGAGAAGATCACATCACGGTTCATCAGATCGACACGTGTCTTAAAGTTCCTGCAATCGAAACCATTAGTAATTACTTACAATTCCAGGCACTGTATTTTCTAATAAGTACCTGAGTGACGAGGTGATTCCGTACTTCTGAGGTTCCGCCATCACTTTGTACGCGGAAGGGTTGAGGGCGTTTAGGTCCTGCGCGGGAAGGACCAATGGTTCCAGCACTTCGTCTATGATGTGCAAGATCTGGTTCACGCCTGTATTCGTTACAGTCCTTCTGTCTTGTTGTATAACGAGGGCGTTATTTACGTAGAACTCCACCTAGGACCAATCATTCCCATTTCACTAACAGAATCCCATTTTCACTGTTGTGTATATCTGGCATCAATTGACTCACTTTTCCTTGGGTTCCTGGGGCCAGGACCTTTGTGGCCCATAGTGGCGAGTTGCTAACCAGAAATGATGGCAATGATGCTGGGAACTGGGCAACCGGAGCATACAATGGAGCTTTAACAAAGAAATCAAAATATCAATGCACTGCATCGATATCCAATTCCATAACTGCCAATATAAAATATTATTGTCATCATATTTGGATTGAAATATTCATTTGTTACCAAAACAAAGACATTTCATGAAAATAACCTATATATAAAATAAAGGTGACCATGTAAATATTATAACACAAAGCATTAATAAATGCACAGTGTGTCTATTTAATTCTAATTTCAAAATCCCAATATATTAATAATTTCTAACATTATCAAGGACTTTTACAAATTTTTCCATGACGTATTGTTATACTTTATGTCGATGTTACTATGCATGGATATTCCTAAATAAAGTTACAAATGGTGACATAACAAAACACAATTAATCCTGCATGCAAATTCGGGTTAACTAAACATTTTACAATCATTTTACAATCATTAAACCACGCCTACCTGGTTCAATCATATCACTGTCATTTTTAAATACAAAATATACTTCTTATCCAAGACAAATGATTGATATTAAACACATTATTATCTCTGCTGCTACTATAAAAAAGACTTCTGAAAAAATACTTGATTAGAATCATCAAGGTCACCTTGCCCTTGGAAAAATGGGCGGAGCCAAAGTTTATTTCAACTGTCAATACACAGGGTTAAGATAACACACATGGTGATTGCAATTTATATTTATAAAGTAACTTACTGGCGTGATAAAGGCACAAATCCAAGGATAGTTTGCCTCTATATCGATTGAATGCTGCATTGCTGAATGCAAAAGCTGTCATTGGACTTCCTCTCCAGTTTGCAGTTGCGATTGATGAATCTTTGCAGAAATTGTAGAACTATACAACAGCGGACAAAAAAAAAAGAGAAAAAGAAGAAGAAACAAAAAAACAGGAACACACATTAGTAATTATGAATGAATCGATTCCAATTTACACTCGTGCAGCCATGTGACTTGCTTCCTTCATCCAGCATTACATATAATTAATAAATAAACACATAAATAACGTCTCCATTAAATGCATATGGCAGACTTGGAACGTACAGGAAGAAAAAAAATCATAATGACAAAAGGCGTAGGAGTCTCTGACGTCATTCATTGTACAGATCATTGTGTCAAGAGTAATTGTCAGAAAGTAGTGCAGATGGTCACGTGACTTCCTGCCCCATCAATTGATCTACATTCAAAGGGTGGAATTACAAAATTGGGAATATAATTGAAGAACAAATTCACACAGGTTCTTCTAAAAATGTTCGTTATTGATTGAAGAACAGCATGGGAAAAAACGATTCTAATAACCTTAACTTTTAGACGAAAATTAGTGATCTACATGGTTTTTTTTACAAAATCATATTTCTGATTATGTCCTGCACCTTAATTATTTTTATTATTTCATTATGGATGGTTATTTTCCAATGAACAACGAAAATGATTGCGTGTTTTTGCAGGATTTTCTTTGTGCAGTTGAAACGTTTTTCCATGCAGCTGTTTTTTTAGGATCTAATTTATCACATCTGTCGGATTTTGTAGTACATAGTTGCTTATTAACTTTTTAATATTGAAACAAAGTGAAATGGCCTCCAGTGTTTATAAATCAAGTATACAAAACTTTCCAAGGATTTAAAAACCTTGCAGAATTGTTCATTAAACATGAATATTTCCTTATTAGATACAGTAATTAACAACTCACAACATATTTCTTTATTCTTTGGATAATGCACTAACACTCCATCAATAATAATAAATATATAGTATAACAATGCAGGGCTGCATCATAATTAAATGCTATTTTGCCAACAACCCATTTTCGTCAAAATGTAATCTTCCGTTTATTTTAATTTTTAATTTCAGGCATTCAAAATTAATCCATACCTCCCATTTTGGACACTATAACTGCGATAATCTATCATTTATGTCTACAAAACATTATTATTATCCCCACCAAATAACAGCTACTGTCTTCAAAATCCCTAAATTTAAGACCATTGCATTTGAAATTACACGTGAAGCCAATGACAACAAATGAAAATAAATCAAACTAAATATAGTTTATTTTTATCGATCACACTGTAGCCAATATACAATGTCTGCTGCTGTGTATAGCCACTGATAAAGAAAAAGAAAAGAAAAAAGAAATATGGCACGCCCAGTGGAAAAAACTGCAACCTGATTCGCTCCGTTGTATCGACTATGACATTCAGCTTACTAGGTATATGACAGCGGTGACGTCACCAAGCTATCTGATGACGTCAGAGAACCGCTGTTCATAGTGTAAATATTTAATATCAGACGGGGGGTTTTTACAATTCTTATATTCTTTTTAAACTTTCATTGTGCTCCGTGTTGTTTGCTAAAGGTCATGTCCCTAAGGATTAGACGGAATTAAACTTCATTTCTCATATATCACCGCAATTTACCATTCGCCGCCATTTTGTTTTGCACTGAAATTCGTTCATTGACAGGTGCATAATTAAGTAAATATATTTTTATAATATGATAACGCATTACAATAAATATAACAAATTGTTGTACATTCCGCCCAGCAGATGGCGCTTTTACAAAACAATAATCATTGTTTTTGTCTCATGAAATTTTTTATTGAAGCCCGTCCAATATTATAAATAGTCCAGTAACACGAACATGTCTTTTAAAACCACATAAATAGCAATTATATTTAACAACATGTTTGTGTCACTCCTTACAGGCCGCCATTTTGTTTTTTCTTCCATCTTTCCTAAAAGAAAAAGAAACTCATCCACTTTGCCTGCAATTAACGTGGTGTGACGTCACCATAGTTATAATCAAATTACTAAATTCAAGTTGAACTTTAACATTTGTATTGCAAACGAACATGCGTAATAAGGGTGCAGAAAGGACTGGAAAAGAAAAAGGGCGTGGCCAAGATGGCGTCCAAAACTGAAAACGCTCCAGATCAATATATAAGTAAATCATTGATCCGTTTCTGTGACGTCATAGGCAACAAGTTGCTCCATATCCTTGCCTATATATCTGACACAACAATCTCCAGAATTATAAGTGAATCGTTTTTCTTTGCCACAGCCGCTTTGCCTTCCAGCTTATAAAAACGGCCGGAAGGGGGCGCTTTACATAATAACCGCCATTTTAACGCTCCAGGGAGCGTGAAATAACCAAGTTTTCTGGGTAGGTTATTATTATAAAGCAACAGGATAAAATTTTACACAGTCACGAGACAAGGGTGTTCCTTATTTAATCGCTTATTAAAATAATTTCCTCAAACATAACAATAAAAAAATATGGAAATTATTTACGACATATCAGTTGCTCGGGGATTTATTTCCTTTTATTACCAGTCATACATTCCTATTTCGACGCCATATTGAGCTTTTATATGAAGTCACGTGGTGTCGGTGACCGACCACACCTGCCAGTCACGTGACTCACCAAACCGGAAACTTTAATCGGTCACAGCGATTAATAATAAATAAATTCGCAAATAAAAACCTCCCAACTATTGTTATTGTTCGATAACGTAATCAATACTTAATCATCATTGCCTAAAATCAAAATACCGTAAAACCTGTCTAAGCTGGAATCGCAAGGGACCGAACTAATTTTCCACGATAGAGAGGTTTTCCATGATAGAGAGGTTTCCATAGGCGAAATGAGTAATAGCACCGAAGCCCATATTTTCATATCTTCTGGGTCATAATATGGATACAAGTCAATATTTAATTGTTATATGCACAAACTAATGAGTGTATTATTTAGAAATACAATTATTATTCTAAGTAACATGCATTTTATTGAAAGCTGTTTAAAAAATTAGTTCTTTGATAATCACCATAACACTAAATGGAATTGTACAACAAAACATTACAAACTACTGAAATATTGATTTAAAGCAATTAAAACTGCATACCTTACTGTAGTTGAAAAATATGCATTCATTATTGGAGGAACTAAAAGAAATTTGCATTGAGCCAGAAACGAAATAGTAAAAAAATGTTATGCATGAATCTCGTGTTAGGAAACTAAAGTTGTGGAATTATAAGACATCTGGCTTTAGAAGGGGTTTTATGTGTCTGCCGGTGAAATATTACAAAAGTTTTTAAAGTTTGCAAATAAAATTCCACCATAGACAGGTCAAATTCCTGCTTATTTATGGCAAAAGTACCAAAATTTAGATTTCCATCCACGTCTGACAGGTTCCACAGTAGACAGGTTATTTAACATGGGTATTGGTGTCAAGGAGCCAGGAAATCGAAAAAGATTTGGCATAGACAGATTCCAGCATAGGCAGGTTTTACTGTATAAGTTTAAGCCATATATTTATATTTAAGTTGTTACGTATATTAGTTGTAGTCCAGAGCCCTGAAGATGGCCTATTATGTATTTAGGCCGAAACATGTAAGCATAATTAAAATGTGCCTTGTTTCATTGATTATGAGGAGTGGATTGTTTTTTTTTTTCGCAAAGGAGGTTTTGTTAGCGCAACGACACGCTGATCCGCACGGTTTTCAATATAGGACTTGCTGTATTTTTGATTTCCTTCTTCCTTAATTCAGACACACTGAAGGGCATATGTTAAGCAACTTATTTTCCACACCATTTTTCTATAGTGTATAATTTATTGATTTCACATTTGTGCTGCAAGTAGTAGTTGACGTTATAGTAGCGCGATTCAAACGTAGAGAGTCTTATTATACGTATAGGCAGGCATGGCGACAACAGCAAATTCTTTCGGCAAAACAACAAAGTTTACACTGTACTCGTTTAAAAGATTTATATATTCCAGGTGGAAAATAAAAGGAAAGCATGAAATAGTAGTAAACAAATTGGTTAATATTAAATCAATCGGTTGAGGGTTTGTTACGGTGACGTCACACGGTTGTTATAATACACCGAACCCCAGCTATATAGCATTTGTCACCATTTCTATAAAACAGCCAAGTGGGAAGAAACGAGTGTGAATAATAGGTTAGTGCAATAGTTAGGTGGCGCCACTGTCTTTGCGAAGGTAGGCATTACGCGGTGCGCTGCCATCTGTCGTTGAAAATGTGAACTTGTATCTGCATTTAATCACGATTTAATGACCAATCCAATACATTATTGTTCAGAATACTACAACATCAATTAGAACATCATAAAATAATCCAGAATTTATAATAATTAAGGAAATAATTTAAGCAGTTTTACATTCGCAGTGCGCTTTCGCACGCGAACACCACCAGGTGGTGCTTTCAAACTGTAAGTTGCACAAGGCCTGTATTCACATTCCAATATACTGATTACTCCCAAATGGTTGTTAGAATAGTAGTTTATGTATTAAAAAAGGTAATAGTATACGAAATACAAGTGGAGTTGTTAGAGCAAGAAAACAAGATGGCTGCCGGGTGAGCGCGCCGGGTTTTGGGGATTTTGCCTGCCTGGCTTTCTTCATTGGGTGGAAATGTAAATGTAGTGTTTATAATTGAAGGATATTAGGTGATTTCAGTGTGTTTTAGAGCGTTTAGGTTGAAAAAACAAACAACAAACAAACTAGCTTGGCGTCCCCCTCTTTTTTCTTTCTTCCCACACAGAGCAAAGAAGCAGGGATTCGCACCCTTGTGGCTCTGGACGACCAGGGAGGTAAGGCACACTAGTTGCCCCCTATCAATTGCCTAAGTTTACACCTCATTTCTACTTTAGCAAACCCTTTGCACACTATTGGTTGAAAAGTTGAACGCAGAGATCATAACCACTCCAGAGCAGATCTGACACCAGAAATGAACTTTTATGAATGGGGTTTATTAAGACTGAACATTGCCAAAATGAGAGAAATGTTTCATAACTACAACGAACCTCGCTTACAGTCAACTCGTAGAAGAATCTCTGATATACAAGAAACTTTTATGAATTCTATGACAAAATTTCTTATATTAGAGGTAACAATACTCATTACATATTTATTTTGTTAATAAATCAGTAATTGATTTGTGGAATCCCTTCAGTTGACAATATCAGAGGTCCAAAAACGGGTTTTAGAAGGAAAATCAGTTGTTATAGTGTGTTTCAACTCAAGGTTGCAGCGATTCACTATTGATTTCTTGCTTTATTGAGTAAACATTTAAGCCAAAAAAAAAACTTTTCATGACGCAAAATTGATGGAACTTACTTAATAAAGTTAATTGCTGTGTATTTTCCCATATTTTTACTTGGAGATTATGTGATATTGTTTTTTAACAATCGTTGAAATGTGCAATCTTGAGTTGAGACTCGCTATAGTAACGGAGGTTTCCTATATCCAAGTTTACTGAAAGCTAGGTACCCTAATTTGTATTTAAAATCCTATTATGATGACTGGGCCTTGGAGTTTGTTGACAATAGACGATGTTTGCAAATATCCGAGTTGGTTATAAGCGAGGTTCACTGTATTATAAAGCTTTTTAATTCAAAAATAACAGGCGTTAAACTTATTGATTTACCCTTTTATAGAAACTTCAACCATTTGTTAACTTGAAGTACCAAAATTATATGTTTACAGTGTTGTAATACTGCACCTTGATACATGGAAACACGTAATAATGTGAGTTGATATTCAGAAATTGTAAAGTCTGCAAGCCAATCAGAATGCTGGGATCCACTTTTTATTTATATAATGAAACAGGATTACATTGGTTTTATTTGCAATTTTGTTGCAGTTCAGAGAATTTGGTTGTACATTTTTAGTAGTTTTTGAGCTCATGCAGTCTATATGGTGTATGTATAGTAATAATAGTAAAAGGTAGAGTATGGTCAGTAAATTGATCATGTCCCAGTTCTGAGTTGGATCGATTTCATGTATGCAGCAGAACTTGGAAAGAAAAAGAACAAATATCTTTTGGATATAATTAGTGGTTTTGGTCCTGGTTTTGGTCCTTCGCCATTTTGGGAGTATTTCAAAAACCTGGAGTTGTGCCAAAGGGCCACGCCTTCTTATGCAACACTGTAATTAGTAAGCATGCAATGTAGGTGGCGCTAGTAACCCATTCCTCTCTCAATATACCTGTGGGAACAAAACTTGGTTATAACCCACGTTGACTGGCTTAATGGCGGACAAAGAAACTTTATTATAACCCACGTTGACTGGCTTAATGGCGGACAAAGAAACTTGATAGTAACCCACGTTGACTGGCTTAATGGCTGACAAGGAAACTTCATTATAACCCACGTTGACTGGCTTAATGGCGGACAAAGAAACTTTATTACAACCCAGGTTGACTGGCTTAATGGCGGACAAATAAACTTGATTACAACATACGTTGACTGGCTTAATGGCGGACAAAGAAACTTGATTAAAGAGTGCTTTTGGTGTGTCATTTGGGTGGTTACGATCTCTGTGCAATTGAAGGAGTTATATTTGAAACATATATGGAAGATGCCGTGATGACGTCACTGTAGAATGCTGCTGTTATCGTCCAGACTCATCATTTAATTACTACCCATTATTCTTGATTTTTACAATAAACCCATCCCTCAATTTTCATATAGTTTATATCAACACAAGGGGTTTATACTATATACTAAATAATATACACAAATCTTTTTTCTTCCTCCATCTTTCTCTCTATCTCTATACAATACTATATACTACTATATATGTTTTAATTGTTTGTCTTATGTCGCTGGAAAAATAGCTGACTTGATTTTTGTTTTTATTTTTGATTTAATTGCCCGTTTTTTGTGTGCGATGTTGTGTGGCATGACACTTGCCCCAAAACATCTTTTTATTATTATATTATATATATTATATTATACTAATGGTATACAGATAGTATTAATAAATGGCATTAAAATGAAAATTTTCAATTTTTTGAATTTTGCTGCGTGGTTTCTGCTTTTCATTTTACTTTTAATTTATTTATATATATTTTTTGAAAATGTCTGCTTTGTGTGCGTTATCTTTTTTTGTTTTCCATTTTCGTTTTTGTTTTATTTGGTTTTAGAGCCAGGAAAGCGGTGTACAAACTTTGACTTTGTTGGATCGGCAAGGGGGTAATGATATAATTTATAAATTTTTAAACATGCATTTTTGTGTAACTATAGAAAAGTAATTAACTATAACCCACAATTGTGTTATATTTCTGTATTATACACATTATCCCCATTTTTGTTTGTTTGTTTTTTTTACCCCAGCTATTTAAAAATATTTCAATGTTTGATCTATCATGCTTTTTGTTTCTGCATCTATGGCTTTTAAAAAAAAAAACATAAATATTTTTCTTCTTAAAGTCTATGTGACGTAATGTCACTGTTCACTTCGTCACAAATAAAATTAATGTTTAGGGTTAGGGCAAAAAAAAGCTGACGAAGTGACCGGGACCTTGCGTATGGGAATGTTATAATGATATTAGAAGGTTGAAATATTTTTGTGGGTAATGTTGGGGTAACATGTTTTCAGAACAACTGGATCGAATCGAAGAAGGAATGGACCAGATTAATGCAGACATGAGAGAAGCTGAGAAGAACCTTACGGGGATGGAAAAGTGCTGCGGATTATGCGTGTGCCCGTGTCAAAAGTGAGGACATAAATGTTTAAAACGAAAGGAGCTGCACCCCTTTTTTTGTTTTATGTTTTATTATTTGGTTTCAATCTATTGCATTTTATTTATTTTTGAAATGTTTTATTTCATTTAGTTATACAAGGTAAAAAGTTTGCATGGTGTCTGTCGCGGTGAGAGATGAGGATCGATGGGCCACGCTCACCGTGAGACGCGTTGGCAAAAGTATATTGGGAAGGTAATTAAGTGAGATGTCTTGGTGATGCTTTCAGAGCTCAGAGTTTTAAAGAAGATGCTGATTATGAAAAGACGTGGAAAGCAAACGATGATGGGAAAATTGTTAACAACCAACCGGCGCGGATGGCGGACGAACGTAACGGTGTAGGACCAACCAGTGGTTTCATTGCCAGGTATATATATATCATAAAAGACGTACCAATATATTTGTTAAAAAGGATTTTTGAAATTACTTTATTTTAAATAAATTGTAAATAAATTGTAAATAAAATCCAAACACATTTCATTATTTTTTTTTTCAACCCGAATGCCAATATTTCATTTAATTTGTAATTATAAATGTATATGTGCAGTATTATTCTGTATATAATAAATAGGAAATTGCAGTGAAAACCTGTATATAATCCTTTGACATTTAACTAATCTACTAATTGAATTGTCTACCTCAAATAGAAAATTTCCTGTAATGAAGCACTTCCATTTAAGTGATACAGTTAAAAATTAAACGTAATGTTCATGTATTTATTTATTTATATGTGGTGATTTGATATACTTGTATATATTCTTAGATCAATGAAATGGCTTCAACGTTCAAATCACAATGTGGTAATAAAAATTCACTTTGCCCATTTACATTATTTGTTGGGTTTTAGTAAAGAAAAAAAAAACAAATGGAGAAAGTCAATTTTCCATCCATTATTCAATCCCGAGTACGGCACAATGTGCATTTACTGATTTATGTTCTAGATAACGATATTGCTGATCTATTTCTAACTGCTTTTCAGTGTGATTGTGTTTCATTACTTCCTGTTGCAGGCATACTAAAATAGATAAGTGATGGTACTGCGAGAAATTTCCGCGTTTGCGCGTATAAAATATACGGTGATACGAGAAACCGATCGAAACGTGTTAAAGTTGTAGTTTTTGAAAGCTGCACTTCAATTAACGTCGGCAATTTACTGTCATATACGAGTAATAGCATATACAGTATGTGCCCATATTGAAAATTACAGTTCCCGATAAGGACCCGGCAATATTGCGGCCGCGGGTATCTCATGGGTATTACAAATTAAAGACGCTGAATTTCAATGTGAAATGGTTACAATTTCAGAGTGACCAACGATGCTCGCGAAGATGAAATGGAGGAAAACATGGGACAAGTGAACACTATGATAGGAAACCTGCGAAACATGGCCATCGACATGGGAAGCGAGCTCGAGTCGCAGAACCGACAAGTGGACCGGGTTATACAGAAGGTATGTATAGTTAGCAGTCTGGATTAGGGATCTCGTTTCGAATAAAAGCATTATTATTTACTATTTATAAGCTGAAAATTACTGTATTATTATTTTACAATGTACAGCTATAGTTTGAACCTCTATAACTGAAAGTCCAAGGGAAATGGGAAGAACTTTCATTGAAATAAGTTGTGCAATGATTTGTAACTCAGTTTATATTCCCTGAACTTGCGAAAACTTTGTTAACATTGTTTACTCCAATATTTGTTTAAATATTCTTCAATTTCATCCAATTTCTCATTTTGTTTTTAAATTTTTCAATAGTTTTTTGCAGCAAAAGTAATTGACATATGTATAACAAAGTTTCTCTTTAAGGCGAGAATGCACGCTTGACGTTTTTAGGGTGGGGAAATACGATTTTTTCCGTTTTCAGAAGTGGTGTTCGGAAAATCGGTACTGTTAATGGTCACCAGGGGCCTTGACCACGATAAAATTATACCTAATAGTAGGAAAGACGCTCTTTTATTTGCAGTATTGTTTGTAATTGTGCGGTTTATAGCGACCTGGGAAATAA
>JAQIWR010000288.1:0-23819 GCA_034695945.1 Glomeris hexasticha
AGGTCTAAAGGTTTAATCATGCCAAGGTTGTTGCACATATTCCAAGGGATAAGCCTGTTATTTTTATAAGGGGTTTACTCTTGCGGAAAGCTTGTTTTTGAGCAATTACGGTCGAGTGTCCCATTATAGGAGCATGGCCCATTATAGGTACACTTACCTTAATTGCAAATACTACATTGAAATTCATGACACTTAATTAATATTCAGAATATATTATTCAATAATGTTCTACACTTGATTTTTTGAGTGTCTAGTAGATGACATTCCCATGTGGTCTAGTGGCTAGGACACCTGGCTTTCACCCAATCAATTTTATATTTATTATAATTTATATCACTACAAACAGGTTGTATATTTTATTATATTTACTCTTGATACATTACTTGATCTTAAAAAAAAGCATTAATATTAATAGCTATTGTAATGTTTTTCAATTTGCATTTATTTTGAAAGATGTCTGAAATTCAGAGGATTTTATTAAAATTAATAGTCTGAGACTGTGATAACAAGTTACACATTTTCCTCTGATCTATGAAATAATTCAATTCAGGTATTTTGAAAAGCAGCTGGAAATTGCAGAGGCCACACGGCTGCCAATGTTTTTGCATTGTCGTAATGCTGCTACAGATCTAATGCGGATTTTGACAACCAACAGGCATCGTTTTACAACAGCAGTGGCATGTATTGTTCATTATCAGTGCTCATTAGCCACATTCAGTGGCTACAGTATCAAATACAGCACTGGCAATTACAGGTTCATTCATTTGATGGGACATGTGAAGAAGCGAATGCATTTATAGGCATGGGATTGTTTATTGGAATCAATGGATGGTGAATAACTTTCCTTGTAATTTGAATATTTTCGGCCTGGTCCACATACAAATTCTCGCCCAGTTCTCTCAAATTAGAAGAAAATGTTAAAGTTGCGGCATCGATTCCTCGTGACAGAATCCTTATTGAAACTGGTAATTGGACATTTATTTTTTGAACGAAGTTCTATTTTTTATTTCAGTCCTTTCATTAAAGTACAGTATGTATAATAGACTATAAAATGTCGATTCCAGATTCACCATGGTGTGAAATACGTCCAACACATTTTGGGGCAAAGCACGTGAAAACAAATTACCCATCAAAGAAAAAAGAAAAATGGGAAAAGGGATTCCAAATCAAGGGACGAAATGAACCAATAAACTTGATGTACGTATTATTCCCTAATTTCACTTAAGAAGTACAATTTAATCACTTTCTTTTTTAGCGGAATTATTTTGTTATGTTGTTTTCAGCCAAGTATTGGAAGTGATAGCAGCAGCACGTGGCGAAGATCCAAATGAATTGTCAACAGCAATATATGAAAACACAGTAAAATTATTTTTCAGTGGTTGAAAATACAATTTGCGATGTAATTAGTATGTACTAAAAACACAAGCTATCTATATAGTTTTGGAAATTGTGGAGCTTTCCTTGCATTTTTCATCTGGTGCAATTAACTTTCAATTAAATTAAATTCAAAACATTTAATTTTATTCCATCAAATTAGTACAGTATACAAATATGACAGTCTTCCAACTTCCATAATATCCCTGAATGCCGTATAACAGTACGGTATGGTCAAAGAAAGCAGCATGGAAGCATTCAAGTGGCACATTTTTGGTTTCTGCAATTGGTCCAGCAAAGTGTTGGTGCAAATAAATTAAAATTGATTAACTTTACTGAATATCTAAGACGATCGTAACGTAAAAAAACAGAATTAACTTTGTCATGGCATTATGGGAATGTCAATGCTGAATTCTCAAGTTTAGCTTGTGAAAACTTGCTGAGAAACCCATCTGAACATGCTCACAGTGTATTCCTGTACTGCACCCATTGCAGATATGGCACTATTCTGCAAGTTTTGGGGATCCAACTGTCCTCTAAATTTCAAATTCATAACAATGAAATAGGAATTACAATTTAATTTCTTAACTCTCAAGTTTGAATCATGGAATTGGCAAATTAGGTCATCACAGGAACATTTTTGGCTCTTCTCACCTGAAGGCCGCCAAACTGGCGCGTTTACTCACATGAACACATTCTCCATAAACCACTTATAGATGTTGTACACCACTTCAAGTGCAGCATTGAAGATAGGTGTGAGGATTGTTCCAACATACGTCAAAATTGCAACGAAATGTTCCCTGACCGTCTTCAGGAATGGAGGGACATTGACATCCACCTATCAAATTACAATGGATTAAGATTCACACTGAATCAAAAAAAGTTCTATATATTTAATTTTACCCATATTAGGATAGGCAATGTCATCTCTGAGATATTTGCACTTAATGCATCCACCAGTCTCAGGAAACCCGTTCCCAATTCGTAACTTTTCACCTTTGCCAGGTTCACGTACGGAGCGCAGAACTCTATCGCAGTTTTATAATACACAGGCACATTTGTTTGCGACCACCTACATAGAATAGTAGCCTGTCAAAATTGCAACAATCTTTGGTGTAATTTGCAGCTATTAATATTTCCAATACCTGAATACGTTCGTCACGTGAAAGTTGACGAACTTCCATGATGTATAAAACGCATTGGAAATTCCCCAATCATTTAATATTTGCCTCGTATTGGATGCTGACAGCGTTGTCAATTATTAGACATGATTTTATTTTAATGAAAGCTAAGCACTAAGTTACCTTTGAAACTTCCTTTCGTAGTGACATCGTACATGACAAGTCCGGCAAGGGCGGTGAGCGAAACGAAAATGATCAAAATCCAAGGGAAGTGCGGTTGTGGATTACTTGCAACATTATTTCGATTTTTGTGACGTGAATTTGGATTGTGGTTCTTTGTGTTTGACGACTGCATCTTGGACATCAGTTCCTGCGAATACAGACACAAAAATATATAGTTCAGTTCTGTGTATTTTAATTCTTATTGTACAGACTTAACAACTGGTTCTCAACATTGCACATTTGGCATATGTATTAAGTACTACAAATACATTTTCTACGGTCGCCACCTTGATATGTTACAAATGGCAAATTCAGTTTCCACTATATCTGCTACCTTTTCCTCAGCTGACTCCAAAGATTCACCATCTTCTGAATTTCCATTGAACTTTTGACAACTTCTTTCTTCCATGTCATGTATTTTCTTCCAACATTGTTCCAGTTCAGTTTTCAAGAACTCGACTTCTTTCGTCATTCTATCCCTTTCTACAATACTCTCACGTCTCTCCTTATCAGGGAACTCTTGCATTTTAGTAAAATTTTTGACCTTTTTTACATCTTCAGCACATTGCTTCAATGACAAACAAATTTTGTCCAACATTGATTCCAATACATCTCTTCCTTGTTCCTTTCTTATAATTGTTCCCTTTAGATCTTGCAGTTCTTCTAATTCCACCTTCGACATACTTGATGCATGGAGACCACTGCATTTGCAAAACAAAATGGACTATCTGTTCTAGCTATCTATCTCTTAAGCAAGATTCTCAGCTTTTCCACTTTATTGTTTTCATATTCTGAACAGCCTTTGTCTAGCCAAGGTCTAGCTAAAGTGCTTGACACCACTTTTCTGTCATACTGTATATTCTTTAATAATATTGCTTTAATTATTACCAACAGTGGAATTACTGATTAGCCTGTAAATGTCATTTATAATTAAAATCAATTAACCTAATTCAATCAATAAAAACACAAATACTGCACATTAATTTCCACGTCATATTACACGTCATGAATGAGTGCATGTGTGTAAAAGGTAAAATTAAAGCAGGTAGATATTTCATGCAATTATAGGGTTGTTTTTACACATATACACAAACTTTTAACCGCGCTTTCCTCAGTATATTGTATCCTTGCTCAAGCTCTTGAGTTCCACCCCTATTTATAGAAACACAATTTCCTGTCATTTCTTACATTTCCTATTTATTCCTAAATTGCATGAATTCAAAATATTATTTATATATTTGAAAATGTACTTGTGTACTGTGGACCCAATTAACTCATTGAACCATGAACTTGAACGACGGGCAACAAAACAAAAACCACTAATTTACAGTACATTCAAATAGTGCACTGCCCGTTTTAGGCCTAAAATAAGGATCGACAATCGCGTGTTTACAATTTTGCAAAACATGGAAAGGCGCCAATAATTTCCAACATTAAATTTCTTTAGCTACGTCTTACCCAGCAGATTGCGATGACACCTAGCAGACCGTTAACCTCGACTAAAAGACACGTAAAGAGTCTCTGGATGACCGTACAATTCAACGTCCTTGATCTACGACCACTGATGACCGTTGGTTCATCAGCGGCCAACGAATTTCGATAAAGGTGGCGCTGTTGCGGGTCGGGTCACGTGACCACACCCCTAAATTAGGAGGCCAACACTTTTTTCTGTTTGCCCTACATATTCAGGACGTGAATAAATTGCTGTACGCTGACCTGCAATATCCTGCGTCTCAATTCAAATCAAGTTCAAACTGTTTCAGGATGAAAATAATGGGTGTCTGCCAAGCGTCTGGTTTTGGGGGTCATCCATAAATTACGTCCATACTAAATTAGTGTCGATCAGATTGGGAAAGGGGGAGGGGTATTTTCTCATAATGTCTCAACATTTAAAATGCATCAATGGCTGTTCAGAGACAATCATGATGTTGTCTCCATTTTTAATAATATTAATTAAATTATAAAATATATTTGACCAGATCGTTCCCATAATTTAAACGGGACATGCAGCACCAACCTTGCATATGATACAGCAATCTTCAAATTGTGACACTACACTGCAGGGAACTGTCTTCTTATTTAGTGACAACCATGTCTGGAAAGTGTGTGTCATAATTTTCACCGGCAACTTATTCCACAGGTTATCCCAGTTTAGCAATATATGTTCTAGTAGTTCCCTGTATATGAAAAAACAATAGTGTAAATCGGTGTAAATCATTTCAAATTATTAGTTATACCAAGAAGATATAGTGCAATAAACTTAGTTACTTGGACTGCGGTACATGCTTTCTGAACAGCTGTGACCATATGCCGAAGCACCGCTCGTCAGACATCAAGCACGCTGTCAAGTTTGACAATAGCTGAATATTAAAGAATATATATATTGAAATCAACGTTTAAATTGCACAGTTTCCATTACACTGTAAGTGTATTTGTTACCGAACCTCTTCTTTAAAATGTATCCTACAAGTTGGTCCTAATCTTCTCAGATATGATGGAAAGAACCTGCGGGATGTGTTTGACCGTGATGTTAGGGCCTGCAAAGTAATGAATGTGCATTGCATGAATAGTAAATATTCTAGTATATTGAACCTGGAAACTTTTACCTTTAGTTTTTGATATAAATGTATCAATTCTCTATGTGAAGCGATGTCCAAATTGACGGAATTACAAAATATAACATCCATGAGAGGGAAAAATGTGTGAATTTCCAGGACTTGACTTGTAGATTTTTGTGAATGCCAACTGAAAATATATTCACAATTAAATATTTATATGCTGTATAATTTTGTTCGAAATAATTTTGGATATACATAACAATTACCTCACAAGATCTTTGAGGTATTGCACAATAAATGGGGAATATGCCTTTATTCCCAGTAACGGCATCATAACTTCCATCCAAACTACACATATGAATAGACACATCATTTAAATTGTACAAAAAAATATCAATGATAAGAAACAAACTGGAAATTATACCTTTTATACCAGAATTTAAATCGTTGACACCAACTTGTCCAACGATCCATAAGAATGTCAGGCAATCTGTCTGACTTTTCTTGTATGCATTTCTCAGTTTTATCATCTGTAAAGACGAATATCGAATATCAGTAACAATTAACTTAAATATTGAGATATATATTTAAATTAGAAATAGTTGATATTATTATTACTTCATCCATGTTTTCCAATACAACATTTGGCCATCGCAGCACAGCAGCTTGGATAACGATATGGCAACCAATAGTGGAAAGCCCTTAATAAATCAATCAAAAGAATTATAAGCTGTACATTTTTTTTGTTGCACGGCAACACTTTTCTATTTGTACACACCTTTGCGACAATCTTCTGCAACACATTTCAGAACAGACTCGAGGAATGGTTTCAAAATATCAGCTGTACAATCACTAAGAATGCAGTCAAGCATGTCAGTCAGCTCTTTGGGACAAATATTCAGAGGATACACTAATTAAAGAAATCAAGTGATTATACATACCAATTTTATCACAATTATATGACAACGAATCACACAAATGTAGTACGTTTGGGTTTACTGAGATACAAAGGATTATCTTTTACATTCAGCTTCAGATTCAGAAATGAAATCAGATCAGTGAGCAATGGAATTGGTGAGTCTGGAAAACGCCGATGACTCATATCCAACATTTTCTTCATTTCGCTAAAATTTATCTGTAAAAATAGATTGGTAAATTAGAGCCATATCTATAGTCTAAATTTTATTTTACGAACTTGATGTACCTTGCTAATTGCTTCTTCAACTGAATTGTGTGTCAGAACTTTTATATTTAATGGACTAAATGGTTTTAATTTCCCTGCAGAATGTGGGTTCCCATTTTTCAACTTACGTACTGAAACAGGCGTTTTACAAATCGAACTGTCATTCTTTCTTCCACATTCTTGCAGTGATTTACTCATTTCTTGAGACTTCTTCAAAGAACTACGAACACAAGCATCAATGTAATTCACTGAAATCGAAAATACAAATCTTAGATGAAGTAACACTTTGTTTTTTCTCATCCGTTCACGACAATGATTTAAAATTCGCTCACACCAGCAACCGGATGGACGCCATTTGCAATTTATTCGGCAGTGAATCGATATCGAATCGATACACATCCGATATTCAAGGGATCATCCATACTTCACGTTACCAATGACGTTACATATCTGTTACCACAGGGAACCTAAAGTCCGGGTCATGATTGTGGAAATTTAGTTGATGTTCTGAATTTTTTTTATTACTCCATCTTTTCTTCATAATAATTAGAATTTACAAATGTGACGTCACGCAGTTTCTTTTTAATAGCATTAATTTAAATTATAATAATGCCATTGATATTTAAATAATTTATACTAATAATTTGTCGGTTTTGCCAGAGTTAAACTTGCAGGTGCATATAAAACACATGCAGCTGTGACATTATATTGATGCCTATCAAAGAGGGTTCCTTGCCCTTTAACCAAAAACAACAAAATTACAAACAGCTGGAAATAAAATAATAAGTAGTTTATTGCTGCCAACCTTTATTTTATATCACAAATTTCGATATAATGGAACGTATTTCCTTTTATAACAGAAAGGAACCAGTACCAGAAATATCATACAGGTCCCCATGTCAACATATCATTCATAAAATCTTTTTAAGTACATATCACAGGACGATTGTCTGTTTCGTGGGAGAACTTTGCCATGTATCAGACCAGGAATGTTCACTGATTGGTTCAAAGCTTTGGCTATGATCAGGACTGAAACTGTGTAGGTGCAAATAGCGTTTTTTCAGAGCTGACGCTAGGATAGAAGCTGCGTCATTACAAACAATTTCCCGTTTGTTTTTCGGTTTGAAGGGAGTTCCTCCAGGAGATCTGAAATATTGCACGCACATTAAAAACCTCCTCAATATACAACAGTTTCATGATTCAATGCTTGAAATACCTTTCAGTTTTCCTTAATCTCACACTTCCAATATCCTTTAGAATTTCTTTCAAGTTTGGCAAATCATGTTCTTTATGTCGTCGGTTATCAGATTGACATTTTACCTGGAATATTAAAATGTTGGTGAAGACTATAACATATTTATAAAGCTGATTATAAACATTACCGGTAGCTTTGTTAGCACAGTGCAATTTGATAAAAGTATTGGTGGCAAAGGAGGAGGAGGTGGAGGTGGTTGTGATGGTAGCTTAGCACGACTCTCGGCATTGGCTGCAATCAAATAAGACAATATTCAACGTTTGTATGCATTAACTGTGTGAAAATCTATTATTAATACATTACCACATGATCTGTAAGCATCCTTTGAAGCAAGGATGGCTGCGATTTGAACACGCAGTTCCTTCAGTTCATCTTCCAAATGAGCAATTCTCATTTCCGCTTTCGGATTGGCCACTGAGACTGGAGACATCAAAATATTGGCATCGATCGGTGTACTTGACAACCTTTCCCTGACATATATACCACGCAAAATGTTGAGACAGTAATTTTTAGTATACATTTTCTGTTATCTAGCTAATTGCAACCTCATAATCGAGTTGTCATCCATACATCCTTCATCTTGGTTTAAAATATCGATAGCATAAATTTGGTTCACGTTCATTAAATCGTCCAATATCTGAAAATTGAAGGAAATAATTAATACACAGAAGATTTGGGCAATGATTTGGGCATGGCATGGGTTAAAACACTCTTGGTTAAAATCAATTTTAAACAAATTGCTACCTTAATATGTACACGACGGGGTGCAGGTAAAGGTACAAAAGAGCTCAATATCCTTACTACACTCCTTGTTTTGGATTTCTGTGTAGCTTTATTTGGTCTCATATGGTTCCAGAATCTCTCAAATGGAAGTGCCTGCAATTGAGAAACAACGTAAGTCGATGTTCCGTAAATCGAGGACTGCGCAAACCTACTTGAAAATTTCAATTTAAATATTTATAATTACGGAAGTAGGTTAAACATCGATATTGTGTACCGATCAGCAATTATTACTCACCCAAACCCTCAGTTCTTCCAGAAGACTAATGAACCCAAGCCTCGTCGCAAAAATGCGAGTCGTTATTTCGTGAATATTATCCGAAATGTGCTCCATGGTTTCTCCAGTTGTCCTAAAAACTGTGCGAAGTGAAAACTGCGACGCCATCGTACCGCTCCCAACAGCAAAAACGGCGCAAAAACTTCCGATTTGTCTCCGTTTTCAAGTTCCGTCTTTTCCAACACCGATTTAAATCATAAACACCGAACGAAAGAAACGAGAATCACGAGAATCCGGATCCGGAGAAACTGACAAATTCAAAAACATTCCAAACCAATCAGAGCGCAGCGAAGACAATCGAACCAATCAGAGCGTGCGAGCAATGAGCTCATTGGTGCGAGGGCGAGATGCGATTTACGATTCGACCAATCAGACGCTCATATTGAAAACGAGCAGATAATTCAAATTATTCAAACAGCTGGTCACGTGATAGGAGCAGATGCTGTCCTTTCTCTTTTCGCTTGTGCTTTTACCAGGTGCGTTTTCCAACGCCGACTCTTTTGTTCATATTGCGTCGTAGTTTCACAAGTATCAGACAACGTGGTTACTTTGCCTGCTTTGCCGTACATTTATATTCGTAATTTTAGTTTACTAGATACTGATCGATCATTGCAAGTATGGCTCAGTCAACAGAGTCGGCAACTCGATGTGCTCTACAAACTTACTGGGAAATTGCACGGGAACCTTGCAAACGATATGCACTCGTTGAGGTAATTTTTCGATAAGAAATGTCCAACCATAGACCGATATATATATGCATGTCTATGGTCCAACGCCATTTTCTTACAAGGTATTAATTCAGGGTCATCAATAAATTATGTCATTAAATTAAGCTTGCATATATTTTGATTAAATTTAGTTGTAAAATAAAATAAAAAATACACACCTTTTGTAAAATAACACATTATGATTACTATTTCAGGATAAAACGTGCATTCAATTTCTTGCATATGTGTTAGCAGACAGGGAACCAAGTATTGTGATGACTTCATTACAGGTAGTATAGTAGTACTTAATTATTGTCAATTAAGTTCATGGTATATCTATCTTGTACATTACCAACACTGTAATTGAATGTTCCTTGACAGATTCTGAAGCTGTTATCTCTAAAGTCTGCGCACCGCGCAGCTATCCGAGAAGTTTTCGGAGTCCTTGAAGCAGTAGAGTCTCTAGTTGATGGGTATAATACGCAATTCTGGGAAATTGTTGCACATTAAACATTTTGAAGTCAATTAAAACTCTGAAATTGTTGATTGCAGTGATGAGAGGAAAGAAATTGCAATTCTGGCATCTGAAGTGCTCCATATTTTGATGAGAGTTCCACGTTACAACATCTCTAAACCTTCAAAAGATTCCCAAAGTGGCGAACGGTGAATTTCAATGACACCTATAATTTACAAATGAGATACATTTTTCATTCCCTAACCACGTTCAATAGCAGACATCTACAAGGATTGCCCAATGTTAAACCGGTTGCAAAGTGTCCACTAAAAACTACAGTATTGTCGGTAACTGGCATCAACACTCCTGTAAGTTTACATATCCAAAACAAATATTATACATTCGGATTCTATCATTTGGACATTTTCAGTAAGTTTTTTTTATTGCAGGATGACCGATGGCAGTGTGAGGAACAGCTGATTAAAGTCAAAGGAGTTATGAGCATTACGTTTGATGGGAATAGAAAACTATGCATAATCACTTCCCGTGAAGATACAAATTCGATTGTAAGTAATATTGCACATGTGGTTGCATTGCAGACAGAATAGCACGATAGCACTATGATTATCACAGGAGGTCAAATATAAAAATGTGTTTTGCTGACTCATCAGTTGAATGACCAGACAGCTTTTTGTAAAGTTTAGTCACAGGCCACAATTCTGTCAAAAATAGCAACCTCTTTATATAAACACCATCATGTACAATTTTCAGAGTTTCATCATCATCATGCATCAATGCACTTTTCATAATCAAAACTATTTTTTTTATCATTTAGGAATTTGTACGAGCAATTTCCCTTACCCGTAAAGTCACAGCACGCATACTGGAGTCTAAAACTGCAGGAAAATCTGGTCAGCTTGCCAGGGTGGACAAAGAAAACTCTGAAATGCCACAATACTTACCGGAGCAGACCACATATGAAATCGACGAAGATCGAGCCATTGCGGCAGAAGATGCGGCCAAGAATGAGACCGGTACTTGGTGGAACTCGGCAGCAACTTTCATTTCTAAATCTTTCTACTGGTGATTTTACTACGCAAAAGAGAATGTATCGTATATGACAATGCACCTATATAGTGCAAATATTTAATTATCTTGGAAATAAATCTTCCATTTAAAATTACCGTCAATTAGTCGCAGTTATAACCGAATGTATGCATCCGGTGAAGGTGCTAATTTGGATTTCACTACCGGACATGCTTCGTAAACTTCCCGAATGTTTCAATGTCCTGACATTTAATTGAAAATTTGAAATTGTCGTAATTAGCAACGCTGGATGCGTCTACCATCCAAATAACCGAAATAATGGAAGCATTACAGAAAAGGAGTTTTAATTTGTGGAACAACAAATTGGATTGTTTCGATTACTATCGCTTACATCTGCAATTTGAAGTTAATTTTGGAAAGGGGTTGATACACTTGAAAACAAAGACAGGACTCTGGATAAATGAACCCTGTATTTACGTATTTTACATTTTATCACTGGGGTTACATAAATAATCCTCACTGCAGGAAATAGGGGAAATGAACAAATACACAGCAGCTGAAACAATAGGTGCAGCAATATTTATTTTAGATTATACAGTATTTAAATTTCTTCCCTGACACTAAAATTAAAAAATACACACCGTCAAGACATAAACAATGCATTCTGAGATACATTTCTTGGAAAGCAATTGCAAGAAAAACTCACAAGTACGCTCATAATTACAGTTCATGCATTATTCTATATAGTGCTGACATGAAGGCAAACATGTACAATACGTACTATAGGTTACATGTCCTGACAACTGCAGAGTATTTTCTAATGAAAGGGACTCGTTGTAATGCTCAACACGCAAGAGCATTTCAGATTCAGATCTGCAAACCCCAGCTTCGCAATTTTCCGAACACATCATTTAAAACAGCATTTGCCGACATCTATCGACCAATAAATTAATTTGCGGCAGAAGGAAGACAAGCTAGATGAAGATTTTGAGGCTCGTACGTCAACGGAACTAACGTACGGCAGAAGCTTCAACCGAATTCCCAACACATGATTACAGTGTATTTAGATTTCAATGTATTGCAGAAGGTGTTTTATATTTACCCCCCTTATGAGACGAAATTCCAGCTCTTCATGCTCTTGACGACGGCATGCCACGGAGGAGACAACATGAAAATGTTCATCGACAGGAAGAGATGTCGCGGCATTCAGTCCTTTTTCCTATTCGTCGAGCCCGATGACACGGTCAGACTCTGCCAAGCTTCATCTTCCCAACCTTTATCCCAATCACTGTTCAAGTTGGCCCCTTCATCGAAATCGATGAGAAGCTCGGCCCGAACATCGCTCGACTTCTTCGAGTTGTGACCTTTTGGCGACACGATCGACTTCTTTTCGGCTTTCGCTGGCTCAGATTTGGTCTTGCCGGAACCTAAATCAGAGCCCCAGTCCTGTTCTTCCCAACCAGAACTCTTCCAAGTAGATTGTGTCGTTGGAGATGTTGGTTTTGATATCAATTTCCTATAGAAAGAAAGAAAAAATTGACATTGCAATTCACAACTTGCACTAATTTCTCCCTAAGTAGGACTAAAATAATTTTAAATGCAATTAAACTAACAAGTAATATTGGATTGTGGCTAAGTCACATGACCAAGTATTTTCATAACTGACCTGACAAACCAGTTTATAATAATTTTTTATGCTCATTCAAACTTACCCCTATATAATCAAATGTTAATAAACTGTATTTATGATTTCTTAAATTCTACAGTCTGAAATCATGATTTTGATGCAGTCAGTGTTTTAGTATATTATGAGATGTTAAATGTTTAAAAGCAGATTCTTTATGTCCAAAAAATACAAACAAATCTGATTTGATTTTATAGCCATGTTTGGAATGTAACATGCATAGCCTAATTTATTACTGTATCATGTTGCTGGATATTAGCAGCTTGTTCATAACAATCAAACTGCTGATATTGCAAAAATGTGAAACTGTGATTGTAGTGTTATGAATATCATTTAGTGCTTGTCTCATGACTCAGCCGAGTTCATACTTCAATTTGTGTTTACCTCTACTGGTTCAAAACAAATTTTGATATTTCTAACAAATTGAATCCAATTTTAAAGCTTAGCTTACGATTTAATTCCATTCTTTGGCAAAGAGTCATCCCATCCCCAGTCATCATGAGATTGGTCCTTTTCGGGTGATGACAATGACTGCTCCAATAGAGGCGTATCACTGTGGTCATGCTTGGCTCTAAAGATGCAAACAAAAAAAGACGAAAAGAAATGAGGAAAACCATTTTCATGTTATTAAATATAATTAGCATTCTTCTTGATCGGAGTTCATTATTCCCTTAGCCAATTTGGCGCCAAATCCTAATCTGATGACTCTCAAAAAATGTTAACCCTACAAGGACAATTTCTTTTGTTTACTTCCTGCATGACTCAAAACAATCCAACAATGACAATTTCCTTATGGAAACCTATCAACCCCACAATTCATTTAACATCACCCACAATATGTCCAGTAACTGCATAAAGCACCATGTAGCAGACAATACCAATCAAGAATGGCACAATCATCATAGTGGAATGATTATTCAAATACTCAGCTGACAGAAATGAATGAATGAACATATTATATTGTTTCAGGGCTTGTAGTGAACTTCCTCTTGTGTTGTGTCTATTATACACGATGGCCATGACCACACATTTCTCTTTTCTTTTATACATTTACAAGATCCATTCATGGGGAAAGCAGTCTTCATTGAAATAATGGACCAATTATATGCCATTATGTTAATGAGTTCTTAAGAAATTAATGTCACAAAGCTGAAATAAATCTGCTATAGTGCAAAATTAATATACAAAGTTTACACTAAGTTGCACGAGTACTTACAGATTGGTTTCTGTAATGTACAGTAAGCAACATAAACCTTCTTCGTATACTTAAAAGCAAACAGCTGATTCTTGATTGGATCCGGATAATGGCCACTTTGTTATACGAAAACAGTACAAAGTTGTGCTAACAAAATTACTTCTACCTTCAAGCTTGTACAGGAATGGTTATTTACACTGAATTCCCTTTACAATCAATACTCAAATCAATATTCCCCAACAGCTGGTTCACATTTAATGCAGGAATTTGCATTCAAATTAGCATAGAATGCATTAACCCTTTGTGACTTCCTATTCAAGATTTTCTCCTTTATGGTGAACTTTGGTGAATTAATGAGCCCAAAATTCAATATTGCACTCCATCTTGTCAAAAACATCTGGATAAAGTCCAAATATATACGATAAAAGCATTCAGGCGGCAATATTACATGGCATGTAGCAAGATGCCAAGATTCCACCATTGATCCCCACGCACTTCAATGTGTTCGCCACAAAATGTCATCATTTTGCATTTGCTACGCATTCAACAATGAAAATAATTCTTCAATTTACAATATGCTAGCACACATATTTCATACGAGTTGAATGTCAACATTTTTGGCCCCAAAAAACTGACTTTGGATTGGATCCAATCAAAACCATGTCCGGTACGTTGTGTGTTCTTTTTTTTTGCAATGGCAATTCCATAAAAATCAAGCAAAAACTACTCTCAGTGGTCTGATCACACTTTCCTCTCTTTTTTACGACTTGCTCTATTCTTCCACAGTGCTCACAGTGCATTTACTGCAGGCAACCAAGCGAATTAACATTGTGCTACATACACCAGCACCAACAATGAGAATAAAATCATAAAACCTTGCATTTCCATCTTGGATCATACACTGTACCACAAGTGTAACGAATACATGCTTGACAAGAAAGCTACATGCATGCTATGTTATTATCCTGCTAAAACCTTGAATTAATGCTCATACAACTGTAGGCAATATAAAATAAAATATGGTTACCATGGTTTCACAAAGTGAATCAAATGAATCACATGAATAGTCACTTAAATTAGATGATGGTTCAGTTGAATCAACACCAATTGGATGATAGATGATGATGATTAGGTGGATAAAAAAACAATCTAAATGGATTACACAATTTATCAAATCAGCTTGTATGCTGTGGTCTTTCATGAGGGTTGCTATTTATAGATTAAATAACTGGGTGTGTTGACATGCAGGGAATATGATAAAACTTTTTCCTCATCAAATTAACGTCCATCTACAATGCAGGAAACTGGCATACCAAATATTATTGACCTCAATGTTACTACATAGTGAACTGCATTATCACACCAAGCTGCAAAAACTCATTTAACTAACTAAACAGATTGAATGCTAATATTTGTTGTTGCTATAAAACGTTAACTTTTGAAGAAGAAAAAATAACTACTTGTTGACTTCATTAAATTTTGAGATATTAACACTTTATTATTGCATATGAATGTCACAATATAGGAATAAACTAACCGTACAAATTGGGAAGAAATCAAACAAACGGATCATTCATTAGTAATTGGGTTGGAGGGTCAGATGTGTCAGATGTGCTGTCACCTTTTTCAAACACATTCACATTTACAACTTCCTGGTTATTATATATTGACCACACCGATAAAAGATGATTCACAATAGCAGTTTTGCATCTAGCAAAGCTTCCTGCAACTGTTGCATTCGTTGGATATAAACCGAACTGTACCAAAAGTGCTAAAAGTAACACCAGACACTAATCAACAGCTGGATATTTTCAAATTAGTTTTCAAATCAAAGTTGAAACTGTCAGGGCGAAATCTGGCCATTTTGAACAAGCTACCTATTTCACAGTGCACATTTTCAACTTCAACACAAACACTAAATCAATTTTAACAAGCACAAATACTGTATAACAGGTTTGGCAACACTGCATGTAGACACTAGTTCCCTAGACACAAAAAGTTCAAGCTTTTCTATTTATAATACATAGTACTACATAACATACTTTAAAATATAAATCGTTTTCTGGAATGTAAATTTATGTTTTTCTGCCGCAGTGCACATGTGAAAAAACATATTAAAAAGAAGCCAAAAGTAGCATAAATCACACAATATATAGGCAGACAGACATCAGCAATGAAACTGAAAAGCTGAACAACATTTCAATGTATATTGCTGAATCACAGGCCACGACATACATGCATTCACCCATAAAATTTTGCACCAATTCTGAAGCACATACACCTACAAAGTACCATGCAACTAGACATTTCTGAAAATGAAAGTCATATTCTCACAAATTGTTAGGTACAACATATTTACATCATTAGATACCCTCGATTATTAAACAAAATTTAATTTTAGACAAACATAGGAGAAACATTTTACCACATCTAATGTTGGACTACAAAATGGATTGAGGTTTCCCAGCACATTGCCATTTTACTGTCAACTCTGATTTGGCAATATATTTTAAAAAAAATACAGTGAAACACATTGTGCATTGTGTTCCTATTCAATGTTCAGCTCAAATCTTTGACTTCCTAGTTAAATTTTCATAAAATTTTGTAAACACACTTTCGACAAAAGAAAATTGACCTGTTGTTTTACAATAATATTTTGGTTGTAAATTGGATCCAATTCAAATTGGATGTCATCCTATAATCATCCTTCCAAGGTCAATGAAGTGTATTAATACATCGAGTACACATGCAAAATATTAATTTATATCATGTGACACTGCTTAAATTACAAAACTCGCAAGTGCTTTGCATTTTTACATTATTATTAATGTAAGACAATGCGGAGACACGTATAGAGAGTATTGTCTTAATTAAATCAAGCAACCATGAATTTCAAAATGGAATAAATCAACCAAGGAAGACAATAACAATACAGACTATACCGATTTGGCAAACATTACTTGCAACCAGCAGCATAACGTGTGGAAATGAATAAATTCACCTAATTATTATTTTTAACTCACAATTTTATTATTTCACCAACTCCTTGATTTAACTGAACCAATTCATATTTTGAAACTTCCTCACTTTTCTATAAATAACCATTTCCTAACTTTGAACATGCTTGGACATGCACAAATATATTCCACAAAATAATTTCCCAAAGATCCCTGCCTGACAATAACCATATCCGTTTCATTTTGTAGAGATAATTTTAATTAAATTCCTCCACTACTGTCTGTAGTCCATTTAAAAATTCTGTAACTTCCACTCGGATCTCCAGGTCTGTGACCACTTCATTACAATTGCTTGGAAAAAGCTTGGGAAAAAGCTTGGACCAATTGGACCAAGGTAGGTAATTGAAACTACTTTTAGATTTCAATAACTTTAAACAAAAATAGGCATACAATTCACGAAAATGAAATATTCCAAAACAAAAGAAAACAATCGATGAAGGTGCATTTGTAAACATGGTAAGCTAGAAAAACTGAAAAAGCAAGTTGTCATTTGATGCGCATCACCTCGTTCATCCGAACGAACAAAAAAAGAAAGCAATCACACTCACAATTTCTGATATTCCTTCTTGAAATGGTGAGTTTTATCGGGAACGATGTGCTCTCGAAGAGCAGACACCACCCCCCAGTCCATTCTTCGACTGCGAGCAGATTGATAACAACGAACGACGAAAACAAACGCGATTTTGGCCTCTATTCACCTCGCACCTTCTATTCTCCGCGTTCGGAAAAAGCTACGCAGCGTCGACCAATCAACAGCGGTCTGTCGCGCAAGCCCCTCCCCTTTCGCCGACTCCTGTCATTTTTTGAAACTGCCAGAATATTATCAACAATCCGTGTCGTTCTTGTTGACGGATGTTAAAAAGCATGGAAAATGATATCCGTCGTTCGGCATCCGTATTTGCACGCAGCAAACGGGAACAACCTCGGAAATAAATTCGTCCGTGTTTTTGACCCGTCCGATCATTTCGCAACACCTGGAAGCGAGGCTACAATTTTAAATGGCGCGTATAGCGCCCTAGCGCGCCCTACTGGTGGTCAATTTTCGCAACTACAGTTACCAATTTTGAGAAATCAACCACAATAAAATTAATAAATACACTTCTTTTGACCTCTACTTATTCCAAAAGCGATTTCCTGTAGTTCAGGTCATTTTTTGGGATATGAATAGAACTACAGCAACATTTTTGACACACCCTATATATAGGCTATATACATTTTAAGTTTTAATTCTGCACATAATCCTAGTTTGACTATAAACAATGTATTCAACATTGTATTGTTCTTTATTTTATTCAAACAATAAAAAATGGGACACACACAATGGTGAAATAAGAGAGGTGTATATCATTCATTAAAACCAAAAACCCCCCAAAAATAATCCTATATTCAAAATATCCTGTATAAAGTTTTCTATTTACTCCATCCAGAATTAGGATAATAATAATGTTTATAACATTTGCTCATGCGCAACAAATTAGTACCAACGCCCTTCTTCATTAAATTTAATGTTATGGGCAATCGATGGCCCAACATAGTGTCAACAAGCACTTTGGACATATTATATATAGTTTCTCATTTATAACTGTTACTGTTTATAAACCAGTAAACAAAATGCATTTGGCAAGGGAATGGCAACAAGTGTATTTTTACAATAGTATTTTAACAATTCATTTCAACCTTGTGCCCAAAATTCTTACTTCCCTTAAAAATAATTTCCCATAAGTGAAAAATTGGCAAAACAATGGTATTGTATGACATGCTGCAAACACAAATGATTTGCTGTCAGCCACTGTGTAATTTCTTTATATATGATACATATCAAATCCATTAGCCTCATAGCAACCAGCAATATCAAATCGTTTTTCAACCATTCCTGACAAGGACATAACAATATAAGTAGCGCTGTGCATTATTATTTGAAATTTATATAACTAAAAATAATTTTATTACGCTACTTAAGGAATATTATATTTTGCAACAAGCAATTTCAGCAGGACAACTTCAAAGTCATAAAATGGCTGGCTCAATGAAATGTCCAACAAAAAAAAATTGCTGTATAGTAGCAGCAGTATGAAAACATGTCCAGCAAGTTTGGAAAATACTAATTTTAAGGTCAACTATAACCTGAGGCTTTACAATGTTTAAAAAACGTTCACAGACGAGTTTTTATATGAAAGTCTTCGAGAATATTTCAACTAATAAAAATAAATTACGTATGAAAAACCAAGTATCACAAGCCCGTGATAAAAATATATTCCAGTTAATCCTTAAACTATAATTAAATGGTATATAATGTGTTAACTTACCTAGGCCGATCCCACAAAGAAGTGTCGGAATTTAGGAGTGATGCATCTTCACTCGGAGCACCTTCAGCGGTTTCCAAAGTTGTCCTTTTATCACCAAACGCGGTTGAAATGTCCTTCCATCCGCGGCGACTAACATCTTGCACCTACGGATTTCAAAACGCCAAATGTTTCAAATATAATCTCATCACACCGGTGTAGTAAATGAGTAGGTACTGAAGTTGATTACCTTGCTTGCCAGATTTGTAACTTGCGCTTGAACGTCTTCCATTAGTTTCCCTTCTCTCACCTACGAATGCGCAGCGTCAACAAGGACGATGTTGAATACGCCGGATAAGGAAAAAATAATAAAAGGCAAACATGTTACTAAATAGCCTTGAGAAAAGTGAATTACAAAAAAAGAAGTATATTATCACGCGACAATCCAAACCAATAGGTAAACAGGCAGAACAGAGAGGAAAGACAGCAATGAATTTCAAAAATTTCAACATACATTTTACAAATGGAGGGTTTTTTAATAATACTTTATATTTTCTTATTGGACGTTTTAATGTTTCACATAGCAATTCAAAATCTGTTTTCATTAATTTTCTAAATTATAGAATTTGCAGAAAAAGTAAAATAAAGTGATGTGAATTGAGGAATAATTGTAATTAATTTACATATCAATACATATATAATGGACGCATTTACTGGAAAATAACCTATATTTGTATTCAATCGGTTATATGAAATTAAATTTAAAATAAACGGCCCACAGTACATCAACAAAAACATTACATTTGACAAATATGTGCAAACATCATACCAGATCCAGACACTACATTAGACGAATATGCATGGGTTAGACATATTATTACACAACCACAAATGCGTGTTTTGTGACAAAAATGGCGTTATTGTATTATAATTGTTAGTCTAACAATAAGTTACCTTCTCAGTGACGGTCATGCCAATTTCACTCACTTTTTGTGTTGCCACCGAGCTAAGCTTGACAGCCTAGAATAAAATACTCACTTTTGAAGCTGGAAAACAAATAAACCAAATCTAAAAACTACATTCGCAATCGGCCGCTTACACTTTCTGATGCCTTTGCGGCCACTTTTGATGCTCCGATACTAAAAGTGGTCCAGCCCTAAGAAAATAAAACATATGCTATTGGAGGCTGAAGAATATACACTAATTAAATAGATGACAAATTGAAGAAGACAACTTACAGACGCCAAGGAGCTCATGGCACCATCAAAGAATTCTTGCGATGAGCTCTTCGGTGGAGGTTGCATACTGTATCCAAATCCTGAGTATTTTCCTCCTTGACAAGGAGGCAAGTCACTGTCAAAACAATGCCAACCGTTATTTATTTGCAGTGACAGAGCTCTGTTAGAACAACAAGTTTGGTTTTATTCAAAAACACGTACTCAGGCCTAGTGGCATTTTCATCTTGCTTCTTTGCGAAGAACTCGTCACGTTGGTAAGATATGTATTCACTGCTGCAAATGTACATGAGAATAAGCACAGGATACAAACATGTCAAAAATATACAGATATATTTATAGTCCCCAATCAATAAATAATAAACAAAAATGAATAAAAAATACTGGCGGAAACAACTGTATTTTATACTATCTGACACATTAAAGAGAAAATATTTGTTATTTTGTTTTCTGACATCAACATTTCTATGCAGTTGTCATTTTTCAAGTTATGACGCCACAATTTAATTGTTTAATATCCTTGATGATCCTCGTGGAGATTTGGCAAAATTTAAGTCATGCTAACATTTTCAAGGCTAAATTAGTCATGGCTGTAAACTATTAACAGCTGCTTACATCTTACCATGAAAATAAATCAAAGTTTTATTGTCATCATAAACCAAAACCAGTTTTGGAGACACTAAAGTATATCTCGATATGAAATGAATGTGCTTCAATACTATAATTGTCACATTATGCAGATTTCTTTACCTATATGTATTATCGCCTACGTTATCAGTGCTTGAAATGGAAGAATACTCCTTGGAACTGTAATTACTACGCGAGATGAGTGACGGCACGTAATTCCTAGCCGCAGAGGTTTCCTCCGACCATGATTGACCTAAAGCTAAAGTTGCTATCTGGGAAAATAAAAAATACAATTAGAGGATACATGTCATCATCCATTATTGTGCTGTACAATAAAATAGCAAACCTTATCTCTATACAATGCTGCTGCTTTGGTGTTGTACTTCTCCTGTATACTCATACTGTCGTCGTAATCAGGCTGCGACTCGAAGAAAAGCCGAGCCTTTTTGTTGCCACCAACTTTCATTTTCGCCAGTTCTCCTTCCTTCCACTTGTCCATTGTAACCGACCGTACAAAGCTGTTTTGGAACAAGTGCAATAAATTAATATTTGTACGTCAATTGGCGAAATACCAAAACATTGGAAATTATCAAAGTCTGCCAGTTAATGAAATAAACCTGATTGAATGATTCAGAATATTAAATGTGCCAGAAATTTGCATGGATATGATGACATTTTTTCAGAGCACATTCCATGATGACAATATCGATGATAATAAGGAAAACAAATATATGTGACGTCATCAGATATGCACTGACGACAGCAACCTTCCTTCTTATGTGACAAAGTCAATGTAGAATTAAGAAAAATGTTTCATCAGTATCCATTTCGTGATAACAAAGAACATTTATCTTTACATATAATATAGGGATTGTATCATGTGCTTCTGCATTTATCTTGCGGAACCGCCGCAATTGTGTTCACGCACAATTCCTTCTTTGGTACGCCGAAGAATGGGAATTTGTCCAAACTTGGAACAAGGTATATGCGGAAGTATGACAAAATCGACCTTGAAAATGACATTTTCCAGTACATAATATATTTGACAGTACTGTAATAAAACAACACACACTTGGGGCGATAATATCACTAACAAAAAATACCTCAGTTTTTCAAAAGTCATTGTAGTTTTGTTCCATAAAATGGTGAAAATTCAACATTTTATGGGACAAAACTACAGTGATTTTTGAAAAACTGAAGTATTTTTTGTTAGTGATATGACATTCATAAATATGCAATTTCATTATACAAAGGATTTTCTTATATAGTTATATCAAGAGATTATATCTTCTTCATGGCGAACTACCTACAGTTCCAAATACTAATTAACAAATGTGCAACAAATTTGGTATATATGGCAACATTTTCTTCAGCAAATTGTGATGGTGTTCATATCTAGAACGTAAAAAATACAAAATTTGAATAGTATTTTTTCTGTTTTTGATCATTCTGAAACTCAGTGTTCATTCAATAACTGACATATTATTTGATTTAATCATAGATTTAATCTCCAAGATTTACAAGATTTAATTAACCATAATTACCTTAAATGAACACCTAATCCTCTGTGTTTGCCTGAACATTCCAGGCAAATCCAAATTCCGTAAGTCACGCTCACCCATACAGGATTATATTCGCCGCATTCAAAGCATGTCTGAAAAGGTAAAAAAAACAAGTTAGAAAAAATCTGACAACGATTTTACAAGAAACTCAAACCATGTCAACTTTTTCAGTCCTAGATTTATAAATTTGTGTCATTCCACGCCATCATTAATAATGACGCCTAAAACATTTTGATACTAAATATCGAAATATCCCAAACGTATTTTACACCAGTATACCGGAATCTGACCGGAATGTTGATGACGAAAACATTCAAGTGAAAACCAGCGCGGCAAGTGGTCGATTATTTACCGAATTTTCATCCTTTGGTTGCAATTCTTTTAAGGTCCGTTTCGTTCCAGGACTAGCCATAATCGTTAGCACTTAACCGATTCTATTACCTAGTATAATCGGCTAACCCAGTTATTTAATAATTGTACTACAGTTAAAATTATACAACCATTCGGAGGCGAAGTTACAACCGCAAGAGTTTATGCATTGGTTTATGATGCGGCACTTTCTAAACGCCTGACACCGGAGCGCCGTAACATCATAATAACTCGTACTCGATATATTTCAAGCCGAGGGGTGATTCACTAGGAAATAAAGTGTACACCGGATTTCATTTCAAGATGATTTCAATGGATTACACGAGGATTTTCAGGATTTCAAATGATTTCACAGGATTTCAAATGATTTCACAGGATTTCAATTGATTTCACAGAGATTTCAAAGTGACTTCAAGGGATTTCATGGGATTTCTATGGATTTCACAGGATTTCATGTGATTTCATAAGATTTCAGGAGATTTCAAAGTGTTGCCAATCATTTCCAATTTTCCCGATTTCTCGTCATTGAAACTGATTGCATTCAAAATTAGCAACACAGCTGTGCTATATCGGTCTGTGAGGAAACCCCTGTAAATACCAATTCTCAAGAATCACAAAATGTTTCAAAATATTGTTTCAAACAGTTTAAAATGCTATTTTGACCAAAGGTAAATTCTAGAATTGTTGTCTGCACCTAGTCAAAATAATTAATTTATATTGTGGGAAATTGTCTAAATTGTATACATTTAATTTAATGAATGTATATGTACAGTTATATGAATGTTCAGTTCATCAAGTATCACATTTTATATTAATTTGACTTTTCAACATATTTTAATTTCGATTTAAAACTAAGCCAATACTTTTAGG
>JAQIWR010000289.1:0-23808 GCA_034695945.1 Glomeris hexasticha
GTGGCCAATTAACTGTTGTCTCCCTTTTTGGCGAATCGTGGCTGTCCAAAGGTGGCAAGTCTCCGTTTTAACCGAATGGGTCACAGTCCACTTTCACCGCCTTGTCAGTTCACCTTTAAGCCAAACAACACATTTGTATATTCAGTTAGTTGCAGCTTCCCCATTGGAAGTATGCATGCTCACATTTAAAATGCCAAAATGGTCAATTGTGAGACCTGTGACGACAGGACCAGCATTCGATATCATTTTACAGAGGATATTGGTTTATAGGGTATTTGTCTAAGGAGGTTCTACTGCAGTATATTTCAATGCCATACATTGGTTTTCTATGCATTTAAAATATGTTGATCACCAGTTAAAATTGACCGCTTTTTTTTAACCGTGAGTGGTCAACATACACAGGTTTCACCCTAAATAGAATTATGTGGAAAAGGCAAACTTATCATAGAAAATCAAATCTTTGAAGATATTAATTCCATGAGTCATATATTTTTAATTTAATGTCCTGGAAACAATATCTTCAAGAAAAGGTGCACACCCAATTTCATTTAGTGGAAGCTGAACCACGCCCCACTTTGATTTAGGGGCGGAGCCAAATCGTGTCACACTCGACAAACACTTACATTTCAGCCTTCAGTTTCATTCAAGACAAGAAGCAACAACTTAGAACGTCACTGCTAGGTAAGTAATCCCAAAATCCATATAATCAACTCTAAATTATATATAATTCTAGAGCACATCACACATAATTCGAGTGTTTACACTTTTAAGTTGTTATCTTTTATTACATAACACATTTTAATGTGCACTGTCTTTGAATGATTGCAATGTATTTGTTTTAACACCTTAACACATATCCTTTCATTAATTAGTTAGCACTCACATGCTAATTAAAGCCGGCCTCAATTTGGCGCCGCCTCTGAATAAACGCCGCAGCTAATATTCCTTTTCATGTTACCATATTAATGGATATACTAGCTAGTGTAATGTGAATTTTATGTTGTCACAACGTTGGGAAGTACAGTGTTAGTTCTCGAATTATGGGTGTTTAGTAAAGGCGTGTTGTTTCAGCGTAAGAAGGACATTGCCCCACGTGACTTAACTTTTTATCACCACTTCAATGGCTATTTTTCGCCATAGATATCGGCAGGAAGTTTTGGTGTCATCGAAATATGTCCAATATCTGTTTTCGGCACAAGCCGTGACGTCACCGCATTCATATCTATGGGCCTAAAAAAAATCCAAAAATTGTCTACTATACCCTTTCCTATTTTCTTTTTATAGTTAAACCTATTTTTATCATTATCATTTCTGAAATTTTTCCTCAACAATAAAAAATAAAAGAAAAAAAATCCACTTCCGTTGATAAAACTTTCCTTTACATATCACTTTTTTTTCTAATAATTATTATTTTTTGCAACTTGGAATACTAAACTAATCATATGTACATAAATAATACATAGTATGCAGGTAAGTGACCTAATACGTAAATAAGGTTAACCGCTAAATTCCTTTCATTATTTGTAATACGCGACATTCCCGGTATGTTAGATAAGTTGTCGTATGTTACATATATGCCCAGTGTAATTTTTTTAAACAATAGTAAATCATTATTATAAGGCCACAATGTTATAAGACCCTTTTCATTGTTCTGCCAGCGGATGGAGAAAAAATACATCCAAAAAATGGAGTCCTTAGAGCGAAAACTTGTTTTCGGCTAATCGGATTGCAACACTACAGCCTCCATCTTGGCAATTGGGTCAATTATATAGAATCAAGTTAGATATTAAAATATTAAAATATTTGATTTTTAAAAAGGTATTTAAATATTTTGGTTTATAAATAAATGTATTTAAATATTTTGATTTATAAATGAAGGTATTGAAATATTTTGATTTATGAATAAATGTAATTCAATACTTTGATTTATAATGTATTAAGCCCTTTTTATCCTGAAATATTGTTCATCATGTTGGCCCACAACCAAGTCGTACACTTTTCAACCATTGACTGAACTACCAACTGAACTACCAGCTGGTGGTAGAGGCCCTTTCTAGCAGGGGGATAGGTAGAGGCTAGTTTCAATTGGTTGTGGGCCAGCAAGGGAGGGTTCCCAGTAGTGGGAGATTTAATTTACATCCGTGTTGAAAAACCTGTGGTGACAGGGACGTAATTAACGAATTGTCCCTGTTGCCATTAACAAATGGTATTTATTGTTAAATTGCGGCGCTTCAAGGAAAGGATTCACGGCGACGAATCGGCCGCTGCAAAACGCTCGGGACGAAATGGGCGGCCCCCAGATTTTTATCTTTTAGTTTGTCAATGAATAATCATGTCTGGAATTTCCGAATCGCTGATATGGTAAACACAAGAACGAAACTTGCAGCGCAATATATTGCACCGCAATATTACCAATGCCGTTAACTGTAAAATTTTGCGCAGCAATTGCTGTCATGCAAGATAGTTGCACACCGCTGCGAGCGTAATTTTCAGGTCATGTCTTTGCTAAAATACGGATCCATAGAGAATTTTTGATGTGTAGAGATGAAAAAGAACGTTTAATTGAAAGTAATATTTGCTGGATGAGTCGTTTTTTATGCGATTTGCGAGAATACGGCGGAAAAGCAAATTCGAAGCGGGCGTAGTGTGAAGTACTACTAAAAGTACTACAATTGCGCGATACTGGCAACAGTGTTCGCGAGTTTTCAGACAGGCGGAGGAAGGAATCTGGATTAAATAAATGTAATAAATATAATAACAAATTAAAACAAATTATTAGAATGAAGGTTATACAACAATAAATAAAAATATAATTAATTTTGGTAATGAAATTTAGGAAAAGTTAATGACGTTCAAATAAATATCTCGTTTAATACGAAACAAAAACAAATAAATAAGCAAAATGGCGATTATAAATAATTTATAATGTAGAATAAGTAAAATAGGTAATTAAATCAGTGAAAAAATTAACGACGTTCAAATACCGTAAATAACAATTATAAAAGTTTTAAAAGTACAACAACAAAGTAACAAAAAGTTTTATTTAAAGCAAATAAATAGTAAAATAAATCAAATTAAGTTACAGTAAACAAGTTAAATAAATGAAATATAATTCCAGGATTAAAAACTAAGGGGTGTAAAAAACAAATATAAAAAGGTGTAGCCTGGAGGGCTGAACATTTCGCAGAAAATCATTAGTATGACCATCGTGACTTTTCTGCACTGGACACCAATATAAAACACTTTTAAAAGTTAAGTGTAAAAAAAAATACGACACAAACCCACGCTCAAACAATACACCTTAAATATTTGCAAAAAAACGCCGCCAGGGGGCAGACGTAGAAAGGGGGCGTGGCTCGACAGGAGGGGGTTTTATCCGGGACACCGACCCTCGAAACACTCTTCTTTCAATCCACCCTCTGGCTATATTATCAACTTCTTCGCAAAGGTGTAAAATACAGGGTGTAAATCGACACCATATTTTATATAACATTTCTGCAAAAGTGTTAAATACGAGTCAAAATAAACTTGTAAAAGTATTTTACTCTCATGAAATGGGTGTAAAATAAACATCAAAAGGTGTAAATAAACATGAAAGTGTAAAACAAATACGAAAAAGGGTGTAAATAAATCTGAAATTGGCTAAAAAGGACATTTAAAGGGGTGTAAATAAATTAAAGTGTGTAAACTAAATAGTGTAAAATATATATCAGGGTGTAAATCAATCATAAAGTGAATAATATTTATGTAGAAGTGTAAAACAAAGTTCATAAAATAAAAGTGTAAATCCAAAACAAATCACGAAAGGGTGTAAACCAATCTGAAAACTTTGTTATAAACTTTTCTAAACTTTACCACACCTCATTTAAAAACACGAGTAAGGTGTAAATCAATCTAAAAGAGCAAAACAAATCAGACAAGGGTGTAAACTAATCTCAAAACAGTCCACAAACTTTCCCACATCCCATTTAAAAGCACCAGAAGGGTGTAACAAATTTATAACATTAAAATAATGAAAACACATCTTAAAATGGTGTAAAATAAATATTAAAAGGGTGTAAACCAATGCCAAAAACTATTGAAAACTTCCTATACAAACTTTTTCCAACATTTCTAAAGACTGAATAAAATCTGAAAAGTTCTGTGTTTAAAATAAACATCTAAAAGGGTGTAAATAAATCAGAAACTAGGTGAAGGTGTGGATAAATCATGCAGATGACAAAGCACACCTGCCGGTCGAAAACAAAATCACAAAAGGGTGTAAATCAATCATAAAGTGCACAATATATATCTCAAAGTGTAAAACAAATATTACCAATTGATGTAGATAAATCGTAAAGTTCATAAAATAAAAGAATAAAATCCAGAACAAATCGCAAAACAAGTGTAAAATAAATATCACAAAGGGTGTAAACCAATCTGAAAACTGTTAAAAAGTTCCTACAAACTTTTTTCTAACATTTCTACACCCTTAATAAAATCTGAAACTGCGTAAAATAAACATCAAAAGGTGTGAATAAATCATAAAGTGCATAACCTCCATGAACGAATCCAGAAAACGGTGTAAAATAAATACGGAACACTGTGTAAATAAATATGGAAAAGGGTGTAAATAAAACACAAACTGCGTGAAATCTATCTGAGTGGGGGAAGTGAACATCAAACGGGTGTAAATAAATCTTTTATATCACAAACTAAAAGTTTAAATCACAAACGGGTGTAAAATAAATATCACAAAGGGTGTAACAAATTTATAACATGAAAATAATTAAAACAAATCTTAAAATGGTGTAAAATAAATAGGAAAAAGGATGTAAATAAATCTGCAATAAATAATAAACAATTCATGAAGTGCAAAAACTTTCTAAAAACTTTTCTAACATTTATAATAAAGACTTAATAAAATATGAAACTGCTTAAAATAATCAAAAGGTGTAAATATATCATAAAGTGCATAAAATACGAAACAAATGGCGTCAATAATTGTGGAAAAGGGTGTAAATAACTCACAAACTACGTGAGTTGGTGAAGCGAATGACAAACGGGTGTAAATAAGTCATAAAGTGCACAACAAACCAGAAAACTGTGTAAAATAAATTGGAAAAAGGGTGTAAATAAATTAGAAAAAGGATGTAAATAAATCTGCAAGCGTGTAAAATAACACATTTCAATAGGAGTAAATGTAAACCAAAACGAATAAAATCAATCTGCACCTGTAAAATAAATAATAAAAAATTCATGAAGTGCAAAAAACTAATCTCAAAACTTTCTACAAACTTTTCTAACATTTCTAATAAAGACTTAATAAAATATGAAACTGCGTAAAATAATCAAAAGGTGTAAATATATTATAAAGTGCATAAAATAAAAGTTTAAATACGAAACAAATGGCGTGAAAAAGGTGAATGACAAACAGGTGTAAATAAATCATAAAGTGCATAAAAAACCAGAAAACTGTGTAAAATAAATACGAAACAGGGTGTAAATCAATTGGAAAAAGGGTGTAAATCAATCTCCAAACTTCCCTATAACATTTAAAGCTAGCACGGGGAAGGGTGTAACAAATTTATAACATGAAAATAAACCTCAAAAAGGTGTAAAATATATATTACAAGGGTGTAAATCCATCTGAAAACTTTCTTAAAAGTTTGCCAACAAACTTTCCCAAACTTCCCAGCCCGAAAGGCTTAAATAGGGTGTAAATAAGGTGTGTTCCTACCTGGGTTTCTCGTCGTTATTGCTGCTATTTGTTGCTGTAATAATTGGTACGTCCTCACCGTTTGCCGTACTTTGGTGCACTTTGACGTTGGCGTTCACGTTCAACTGTTGGCAAACTTCAACTTGTTCGGCAACTTGTTGAACTTGTTGAACAACAACAACTCGTTGCTCTTCCTCCTCAAAACCCGTAAAACCAGTCTGTTCTTCGTCCATTTCGCACACGAACCAGTCGATTGTAGCGCAGTGTCAGCCGGGTGTACACTCGGCACCCAACATTCGATCTCCACAAGTCGATCGCACACAACGCACCTGAAACACACAACACTTTTGTTTCACCTCTACCTTCACTGCCTACCTTTTCTCTCTCTTCTCTCTCTCTCTCTCTTACGACCCCGCCCCTTTTTAAGCCACGCCCACTATTACCCATCATCATCATCCTCCTCTTAAATTTTTAACTTTTCAACCTTATTATATAGCATTTACACCTTCGTTTTTAAGGTGTATTTACCCGTTCAACTTCCAAGTGGTTTTTGGTTGGTGGAAAGTTTGAAAAGGGGTGCAGTCGAGCGTTTGGCATTCAACTTCAGACAATGACGGTCAAAAACCCCGCAAAAACCCCTCGACTCGGACGAAAACGCACCTGCGGCGGGGTTTTTCCAACTTTCAACGGGGGTTTTTCATGTTTTTACTCATTCCACCAATGCTAGACAGTAGTACATTAACATACGAGTGAATCATTAAACCCATTAAAACCCCATGTTTCGGCATGGGTAACATCTTCATTACGGGGTTTTTCGTAAACTAAACAGGTGTTTTCTTCATCTTTTAAGGTTTTTCAATGCTACATCACGGCTACATTTAGAAATGCAAGTGAAAGGAAAGCTTAAACCCCCCAAAAACCCCCAAATCCCGAGCAAACTTCACTACCACGGGGGTTTTTCCTCATTTTTCACACTGTCAACGGGGGTTTTTCACGTTTTTACTTATTCAAATGCTAAATAATACATCAACGTAATGTTAAATGTAATTTAGAGAAGCGAGTGAATCCTTAAACCCGTTAAACCCCCGTTTCCGAGTGGTTGACATCTTCGTTGCGGGGTTTTTCTTATTTTAAACGGGGGTTTTTCATGTCTTTATGTTGATTAATGTTAGATAGTATCCTAACAAACTGCTGTATGTCATTTACAAATACGAGTGATAGTTTAAACCCCTTAAAACCCTCGTTTTAGAATGGTTTGAGTGGTTTTTTCATAAATTATCAGCTTTAAAATGGGTTTTTCACCTATTTTCAGCTATAAACAGGGGTTTTTCATGTTTTCATGTTTTGAAATGTTAGAAAGTATCCTAATAAGATGCTAAATACGATTTAAACCCCTCAAAACCCCACTTAAGCTTGGTTAACACATTCAATACGGGGTTTTTCATCTGTTTTCAGCTGGAAACGAGGGGTTTTGAGGTTACACTTTACAATTCACGAGTGAAATTATTAAACTCGCTTGCCAAAATTTAGTTGAAGGTGAAAAACCCATTAAAAACCCCTCGTTTGAGTCGTTATCTTATTCTCAATAGGGGGTTTTTCATCTAATTTCTGGTCCAAAATATGAGTTTCAATCATTGCACTGAAAAACCCCGAAAAACTATTTTAGTTTAAGGGGTTTTGGAAGAATAAAACCCGGGGTTTTGCTAGTATTGGCAGCTGCACAATATTCTCCACAAGCCATTGAGCATGATTATAGATTGTTGCATGTATTGCCGCATTTGATTGTTGATGACGTCACGCGTCGGTTGCGTAATCACACGAGGTATTGCGCAATCTGCCCGCTTTCAATGCATTTCAATGGGTTTTTCAATTACTTCGGGAAAAATTGGAAATGCTGCTTGCAACTTTCATTCAATTGCATTCAAAACACAGATTTCCAAATCGGATTTCACACTAAAAACACAATAAATCTTACAAAATCCCATTGCACTATTAACTTTTTACATTTACCACAAAAATTTCGCAATTATTTTGCTATATACGTAACTATTTCTAAATCAAATTAAATTAATTAAAATTACTATTTGGTATATTTCCAATCAAATGTTTTACTTGTAATATAATTATAAATCAATATTTTTTTTTTTAAATTGCAATTATATTTTATTCAAAACCATATTAACACAAGTAATTAAAAGTTTTGTAAATCGATTTGATTCATTGTTACAAATATCTTTTTAGAAATTTAATATTACTTCATTACAACTTTAATTTAAATTTACTATATATTTCAACGAATATTATATTTAATATCATTATATAAAACAATTAATATCTTATTAAAATTACTTCTGTTTGTCCGAATATAATAGTAAAATATTTAAATGTATAATTCTAATTATTTGGAACATTTAAAATGTTACAATTCAGTATAATGTATGTAAAACATTTGAATAAATAGGCCTAATGTTGTAGTTTGTCCCCGTTTTGCAAACACTTCAATTAGTTCCGGTGTTATAACCTACAACTTTGGACTTATTCCAATTCGTAATTACTGCATATACAGTGTGTCACGTGACACTTCACTTTCCAGGCCAAATTACAGCTCATCTGCCTCCTATAATGTAATCATTCATTCATTCATTTATTCCCCCAAATACAATTAAAATTTTTAATTCAGTTTTTATAATGTAGTATTCTAAATAAAAATGTAAACCTGTCTACGGTGGAAACTTTGTCCTGTTCGCTGTGATTCCTCTATTGACAGGTTTCATTGCACTGTATCTTTAAACTAATAATAACCTGTCAATGGTGGAATGATTTAATAAAATTATATATTTTTAAAATCAAAAATAAAACCTGCATATGGTGGAAACTGTTCTGCCTTGTTAATATTCCACCATTGACAGGTTTCATCGTACCGTATCTTCAAATTACTAATAACCTGTCTATGGTGGAAAAGTTAACATTTCGTTGTCTCAATAATTGGCTTTATATTATTTAAGTATTTTTAAAAACAAACCTGTCTATGGTGGACAGTTTTTCTGCTGTGTTAATTTTCCACCATTGACAAGTTTCATCACTGCATATTATTCCAAATATTAACCTTATATTTTATTCCACTATTTAAATCATTTGTTTATTTTAAACACCCTGCCTATACCGGAAACTATTTCCTGTCCCTTCAGATTCCGCCTTAGACGGGTTTCCGAAATTGTGCAACAAATATTGGGGTGAAAAGTGTTCAAAAGCACACAACACAGTATGTACACACATTGGGGGGGGGGGGGAGTTAGGGGAGTGTTAATTAAGTGGAAAAAGGTGGGAAAAGGTGAGTTTTGTAAAGTGGCAGACCGACCGACAGGTGGCGTTCATAAAAGGTCCTTTAGATGACGTCGGGAACGTCGGGCTTCTTCGTTCCCACGACTAGTTTCACCTGAAAGGACCCCTAAGGCGGACATTGGGCGTGGCCTAGAAGTCTAAGAGGCGTGGCCAAACTTTTCACCTGCATCTCTCTCTCTCTTCCTTCCCCTAAACATAAATATAGAGTCACGTGACCCAAACCTCTAATAAGGACCTTAGGGCCATCTGTTGTGCCCTTATTCCTCATTATTTTCCCCCAAAACAACAGTATAGAAACTGTTTTTGAAATAAATAGGTATTTTTAACGATCGGGGGATCGGCGAGCTTAGCGTGAAGAAATTTAGTAGGCCGCGTTGGAATTTATATCTTAAGACCTACTGCATGTATCCTTAAGAAATTTTGTCCTCAGAACTATACAATAGTGTTTTGTAAGTGTAAATATTTTCATAGGTTTATTCTTAACATGTTCTTAGTTACGGTTAACCTAGCGAAAACTGCGTTTGGAGCGAGCGCGAAATCTTATTCGCTGCTCTTCGCTGCTCTAGAATTTATATCTTAAGATCTACCGCATGTATCCTTACTAAATTGTAACCTTAGGACCTGTCAATAGTTTAGTTTAAGTGTAAAAAGTTTCGTTAGTTTATTTTTAACAAGTTTTTAGTTATGGGTATAACTAACCGAAAATTGCATTTCGCGCGAGGCGCAATTTCGTTCGACGCTGCGGAATTTAAATCTTAAGAACTGCTGCATTTATCCTTAAGCAATTCTGCCCTCACACTTATATAATAGTCTTTCGTAAGTGCAAAAATTTTCGTTAGTTTACTCCAAACAGGTTATTACGGGTACCTAACCGAAAACTGCTTTTGGCGCGAGGCCGAATTTCGTTACGAACTCTACAATTCCCATTAGAGTTAAAATAAGTGTAAAATAATTGTAATAATGACCGGTATTAGTTGTATAACGCTTTGAATAAGTTTCGTTAACTAAATTCCAATAGCCGGTAACGACCAAACGCGCGTCAGTCGATCGAGCTTATCGCAAAGAAATCTCGCCGGCCGCTTTGAAATTAATATCTTAAAATCTATTCAATGTATCCTTCTAAATTTGTAACATTACAATCTGTTACTAGTCTAGTTTAAGTGTAAAAAATTTCGTTGGTAAATTCCTAATAGTTAATTAGTTACGGGTGCTTTAGCGAAAAGTAACTTTTGCGAAACGGCATTTCGCGCTCCGTAACTTTAAAAACCGTAAACAGGTAATATAACTTTTAAATATTTCTAAGGTCTTGTATCAGTATGTGTAAAATAAAGTTTCATTCATAAATTCGAAGTAATTCATACGTTAGCTGTTGTAGGAAAAAAAGGCATTGCCTGAGTTACAGCAGAAAATCACGAAACGTTCGTATATATAACCAAGCGGTAAGAAATGTTACTATAGTGGGCGTGATTTGTGACATTATGGAAATGTAAAATCGTTTCTTTGACCAAGGCTTTTGTCTTTGTGAATTGTGTCTTCTAATAAAATGACAAAAGTTAACAACGCCTTTTATCTAAAATGCAATTCCCATTTTAGAATTATTTCTTTTTACAAACTAATCTAGACCTAACTATTACAAACTATAGTTACAAATTACAGGTTATTAAAATAACAGATTAAACTTGCAATAATGTTCAGTTTATTAAATCGCTTAGAGGGAAAAGGTGAGTGTGCGCCATCTCGTGGGAAAAACTAACACTACTTACTCACCCAAAAATCTTTTCTGAAAATTACACTGTCTGTGGTGGAAAATTTGAATTTTTTTGCACCAATTGAAAACATGATAAATGTTACCACCAAAAACTTTCAATACTGGAAAAACCTGTATAAGGTGGAAAACTGTATGAGATGGAAACCTGTCTATGGTGGAACCTGTCTATAGCGGAAACTCGTCTTTTTTATGGAAACCTGTCTGTGGAGGAAAATTTAAATTTTTGCACCAATTGAAAACATGAAAAAAAGAACCAACAATGACTTTCAATACTGGAAAAACCTGTCTAAGGTGGAAACCTGTATAAGATTGAAACCTGTCTGTGGTGGAAACCTGCCTGTGGAGGAAAAGTTAAATGTTTTGCAACAATTGACAACATGATAAAGTTTCCAATAAAAAACTTTATATGCTGGAAAACCTTCTTAAGATGGAAACCTGTATAGGGTGGAAACCTGTTTGCAGTATACTGTATATGCCGGAAAACCTGTCTGTGGTGGAAATCTTTTTCGGTCCCTTCAAATTCCACCATGGACATGTTTGACAGCATATTATACAAGGTGCACAAAAATTCTGTATACCTGTTAAAAATTAATCACAGGAACCTAACTGCCAACTTGCACCAATAGATGGCGCTGCAGCTACCTTTTTTTTGCACTTTCTTGTTTGTTTTTTTAAATCAGTACATATATTATTATTATACAATATTGTTGTCTATTTTATAAATTCAAAGTTATACACAAAACATATTTATAATAACGTATAATATTCTTACATTTTTGAAGTTTTGGAGGATTTCACTTCATTGTTGAACAGATGAATAATATTTCAGTAACTTTCAATCAAATGCAGAAAACCTGGAAAAGACATTAATTTATATTTATATCATTCATTAAACACAACTGAAACAAAAACTATAATTAGAAAAACATTGTATTGGTCTTATCTTGGACGGTCTTATATTATCGAATATTTTGGTTAAAAAATAACGTAAAACCATAGAAAAACTTTAGAAGTATATTATTATCCACTAATTAGTCATTAGATTACGTTTTGTTATCAAGATAATCGTTTTATAGATCATTTTATATTGGGAAAATATTAGGCCTAATTTACCAGCATTGCGAAAAAACTGCAATAAACATCATAAAAAAAGCCGAATTTCTTCTTAAAAAACGGATAAAACTCCTTGCTGACTCTCATTTTACGTTCGCCGATTAAGATTGAACAAGATAGTGACATTTTGCCACCGATAATCGAAGAAAATTTTGGAGAAATAACTCGTGGATGGACCATTTTGAAAATGGCGGCGTAGAACGAAAAGAAGAAATTGATTTGAAGCCGGTTTCGGTATCGATACTGTATCGTAATGAGTTTAGCGCCGTACCGGTATGCAATCGCCGCATAAAACAGTTCGGTATCGATACTGTACCGGTACGTTGGAAACCGTTGGAAACGGTATCGAACGAAAATAACCTTACAGTACTGCCACCTAGCCGGTTTGGTCCTAACTAAACAGAACTCGCATAGGATTTTGCATTCAAGTTGCAGCAAACATTTTGTCATTCGTCAATCTTCACGATTATAGTCATTTTGAACCTTATATACGGTTAGAAATTCTTAAATACAAGTAATTTTTAATTGAAATGTATCAATAAATTCAAATATCCTTCTTAACATTCTTAAAAATTCAAAAGCTGTACTATTTTATATGGAGAAATCAATAGTTTGATAACATTGACGCTAGATGCCGCCACTTCAGGCAGCTCGTCGCTGGCCTTTACAACAAAATTCTGCGGCCATCGTCGATTTTCGTCGAAAATGGCTTCGGGATTTTATAAATATTCCCAATTGATCTGTAACACGACTAATTACGCAAAGAGGATGGCCAGATTAAGAGCCAGGATATTCGTAGAAGTTACTCGACCGACTAATCTCAAATCTATGAAGGTTTTTATTGCAAAATATCAAATTCCTTCCGTTAAGCCTAACGATTTAAAATCCATTTTTCGCACAGGTTGTCAAATTGATGAGTGAAAAATCCAACGACATGCGGCCAGAATACGTCGATTACTATCCTCCACACACGGAAGTCACTCTTTTGATGAAAGCTTTACGACATCACGGTCTGTTTAGGCAAGAAAGACCACATTAACGACTTACGCCCTTTCTCACACGTGTTGCGCTAAGAAAAGCCTGACTAGGGTTTCATATGGGCGTAATTCCCATTATTTCTATCAAACTTCTAATTTGATTTATTTTAAATTATGGGATAGCAACCTCATCTTAAGGTTTCAAAGTGGACTGTGGAACGTTAGAAATAATTAGTTTTACTTACTTTGTTTTTGCAGAGATGAACACGAGGACTTCAGGGATGAAATGAAGAGATTGAGAGAACTTAGAGGAAAAGGAGGAAAGAAGAAACCTGCACAGAAAGTGGTTGCAGTTACAAATTAATGGATTTTTTTTGGATTATATTTAGTTGTTATAGTTATAAAGTATTTGCAGTACCTTTCAGGGAAATAAATAAGGGCATTCACTTCGTTAGTTCACCTGTCGTAACGCGGTTACTGCAAATCAATAAAATCTCCTGCATTAAAATATGTACAATAAGAATAATATTCATATATGTATAACATATTCTGAGTATTGTGATCTTTATTAACAAATTTTGTAAACTGCGTGAAATATTTCGGCAAGTGTCGTTGAAATAAGACGAGACGCGATGTGCGAATACTTTTGAATTTTATATTATAATACAGTGTAGTATATTAAATTGCATAGAATTTCTATAACAATTTGTACAACTACATTTGAATCAATAAATGTATTACGAATGGTCTTCATCGTCCGATGAAACGGCATCGTCCGTCTGTATTTTCTGTCGGTAAAATAATTCTTTACGGTTAAACTTTCTTAATTGTATTTATATACCTTAATCCTCAACAAGGAAATAAATAATTCAGTAAGTAAATAAGTAAGTAAGTGAATAAATGTTATAAACCAACAAGATCTTCCTGTAAAACTTATTTTAAACATAAGTACAGTTCACGCGAAACCACCCTTAGCCCAAAAAATTTAAAATAAAAGTATATACTGAAATTGCAGTCAAGGTTGCACCAAGTAGGAGTGGCGAGAAGGGAAGGAAGACACAATTGCAAGTACTTTGCCCAATAAGGGAGAAGTTATGACGTAAATGGGCGTGACTAACAGTGACCAGATAACCGTGATTGGTCAAAGGACCAGTAAGGACGTCATCTTCCCCCTTTTTAACGCATCCTCGTGGTGCAACCTTGACTGCAATTTCAGTATATGGTTTTTATTACCATTTTTAAAAAATCCATTAATTTCAACGGGTCGTGGCCGGTTGCAAGGTGTAGGAAGTCGGTGGGCATCGCGTACCATCTGTAAGGGTTCGGTTGGATACCGGTAGGAGTGCTGATGCACCGGAATTCCGGTTTCTAAAAATTAAACCATATTTACAATTTAATTACAAATATTCCAATTAAAAAATATAGTGAAATGTCTACTGTAATGAAAATATGGAATTCCACATTGACCATTTGATTTACGCAGTTAACCCTGTCTACGCTGGAAATATTTTCTTGTTCCTTTAGATTCCACCATAAACAGGTTACACTGTATTTATTACATTAGAATTTTGTAGATATAAATACAGTTTAAGAAAATAATGTGAATTTCGAAATGCTATTAAGACATTTTAAATGTTTTCCATGACCAATTTTAAATTTCTATTACTATTCCAGTTATAAGATTTTTCCAGGTAATCCAAGATTCCCATGACCATATTACACAACATCCCATGACCTTGTATTTTCATTATATTAATATTAGAATTATGTAAAAATAACTGTCAACAAATTTAGAATTCAAAATAAGTTTTAACAATTTTAAAATTCCACAACTTTTCCAGGAAATCCAGGATTCCCATGACCATTTTACACAATATTCCATGACTTTATATCTTCAAGTTGTAAACATTATTAGAATTTTAACATATGTAACTTGACAAAACATTATTGTCTACAAATTCAAAATTCAGAATTTTCAAAACAGTATTTCAACAATTTAAAACTTCCTCAACTTTTCCTGGAAATCCAGGATTCCCATGACCATATTACACAACATCTCATGACCTTATATCTTCAATATATTAATATTAGAATTATGCAAAAATAACTGTTAACGAATTTAGAATTTCAAATACGTTTTAACAATTTTACAATTCAATGACTTTTCCTGGAAATCCAGGATTCCCATGACCAGTTCACACAATATTCCATGACCTTATACCTTGAAAACACATCAATATTTTGCACACTCTTAAATACAATTTAACAAAATATTACTGTTGGTTCAACAAACTCAGAATTTTGAAACATTTTAACGTATTTCACCTTCTAAATTCCAAAATTTAAAATTCCCAATTAAAAATTCAATTACATCTCCAATAATTCCATTAACTTTCCAGGAAATCCAGGAATTAAATTCATTACAGTAGACACCATGCTATATAATTAAAAGCAGTTACACGTGAATGCGAAGCGGGTTGAAGCGCGTCGTTCGACAACTCGTCCCAATCGAAAAGAAGCGCGTCCGTAGTTTTACCGAAAACGTTGAAATCGACGAGTTTCACGTTATCTTTGCATATTCTGTACACGTCCACTACATCTGTTACATATCATACTGTTAATTACCACTTTGTTGGTTATTAAGTATAATTAAGGGACGCGTACAGTCTTTGTCGGGAAATTTTCCTTTCACGCTCTCGTTGAAGAACGAAACGATATCTCGCGTAATGTCCGCTTCTTGGTGAACGATGAAACTGTAGAAATTTGTTGTGTCCCTCTGGCAGATTCCTACAATAATAATAAAACTTTAAAAAATATAATCATTACAACAGAGGCATTTTATGAAATGCAACCGATCATGTCGTCGTTCTTGACGAAACATCGGAACTCCATTCCCGGGTTTACGTCAACCCATTTCCTCAGTACCAATTGATAAGAAATATCTTCCGCAACTTCATCATCAGCATCACAGTCTTTAAATCTACAATGGGAATTGGGAATTATTAATTACAAATTAAAATAATAGAATTAATCAAATATGTAGGGTAATTGTATTTTGTAAATATTGTTTAGTGCATGAGGTAGCCACTGATTGGTCTGGGAATTTGGGAGTATCAAATAATTTATTTTCACAAATTGATTCAAATAAAATATTTTTAAGCCCGTCTAAGTTGGAAACCTGTCTAAGTTGGAAACTGTCTAAATTGTAAACCTGTCTAAGTGGAAAACTGTAGAAGTTGGAAACCTGTCAGTTGCAAATTGTCAAATTGGAAAACTTTCAGAGTGGAAATTGTCAAAGTTGTTGAGCTATATTGAAGTGTGAAACCTGTCTAAGTTGTAAACCTGTCTAAATTGGACACTCTTAAAGTTTGAAACCGGTCAATGGTGGACACTCTTAAAGTTTGAAACCGGTCAATGGTGGACACTAAGTTTGAAACCTGTCAATGGTGGAAAATAAGTTTGAAACCTGTCAATGGTGGAAAATGTGAATTTTTTAAGACCTAGATAACATAATAAGTGTCTGAAAAAACCTCAAAAGCTGGAAAACCTGTCTAAATTGGACACTCTCAAAGTTTGAAACCTGTCTAAATTGGACACTCTTAAAGTTTGAAACCTGTCTAAATTGGACACTCTCAAAGTTTGAAACCTGTCAATGGTGGACACTTCAGTTTAAAACCTGTCAATGGTGGACACTTCAGTTTAAAACCTGTCAATGGTGGAAAATGTGAATTTTTAAGACCTAGCTAGATTCCATAATAAATGTCTGAAAAAACCTCTATTCGCTGGAAAACCTGTCTATTGTGGAAACAGTCTAAGTTAGAAACTGTCAAACTTGGAAACTATCAAATTTAGAAACTGTTTCAGTTGGAAACTGTCAGTTGGAAACCTGTCAATGGTGGAAAGTTTGATTTTCTAAGGACCTAGATTACATAATAAATGTCTGAAACACTCTACAAAATGGAAAGCCTGTCTATGGTGGAAACTTGTCTAATTTGGAAACTGTCAAAGTTGGAAACCTGTCAATGGTGGAAAATGTGATTTTCTTAGGACCTGGATTACATAATAGATGTCTGGAAATCTGTCTACGGTGGGAATTGACCTTTTTCAGTAGCACCGCCTTTTTCCAATATGGAGGCCTTAGTTGGGATAAAGCTGCAATCTGATTGGTAGAAAACTAGTTTTCCCACTCGATCCCAACTAAGGACGCCATTTTTAATCGTTATTACAGCCAATGGCGGCTTAATTACTGAAATAGCTCCCTTGAGATTCCACCATACGCAGGATTTACTGTAAATTACTTAAATTAATAAATTAATAATTGAAGCAGCTCTCATTTTGCTGTATGGAAAAGTTTGATATATTATTTATAAGGGAATTTCAAAAAATAATATAATAGGGAGTTAAATATGTTTACGTACGGCGAATTTAAATCGTGAGTCGTGAAGTCTGAGCTTTTCAAAAGCAGATAAATATCATCCGGTGTCCAACATTGTAACGAATGGTTAGCAGTTATCCATGCAGCATCCTGTTAATTAAAAAACACCGATTAACATATTCATAATTACGTACATAATTAATCTGCAAATTAAATTACTTTCGGCGAACTCCAATTTAATTTTGGAAACACACTGCCACCCAGATCCCCAATTGCTTCACGGATTGCCTTGTCCAAATCGGGGAAAAATGGTGCCTAAATCGTTAAATTTCTCTGTTACAACACATAATTATAAGCTATCATATTTGTGATTTTATTTATAAAAATACCTGTGACGTTGGACAATCCCAATCGTCCCATTCAACAACCTAAAAATGTCAAAAAATTATTTTAAAAACAACATCCACGCATCGTAATAGTGTGCACTACATTCGTACTTCCAGATTGGAAGAACTGTCACAGTCCCTTTCATCACCGTTACCCGAATCTGCTCTGAAAACGAGAAATTTTTGAAACTAATTTTTCCCTGCGCAACAATATTGCGCGCAATATAATGTCGCGCAACATTCCCGTAGGAAATACACGCAAATGTTGCGCTGCAACTCGAGTAGCGCAATACAGTTGCATCAACCGAGATGCTTCAGTATATAAATAACAAAATACGATTAGAGAAAGTGTTTTATTACCCTTCGGGCAAAACTACACCGTCTTGATGCAGGTAGACGATGAAATCCTGCGGAAGTGGGATGAATTTGCTTTAAAAACGTGAAATTTGGTGCATGAAATCAAGGTGATGAAATTCACAATTTGGTTAAAAATAAAGTTAAAAAACGATAAAATATGGTTATAATTACGTTGGGATTGTAACTTTCTTGAATTTGGTGTACCAAGACGGCAAAGAGCAATTCAACACCTGCGAATATCTCATTTTCCAGCACAAAATACGGTAAATACAACGCAAACCGTATGGCCAAACTTGATACAGTGTAATTGCGATCACTGCTGCCACCTGGTGTCAAACGTAACACAACTCATTCGAATCTTAGTCGACTTTCTTCTTGTTTCAGTTGATTTTCTGAAGTAAATACTATTGAATTACGTAAATAATAGTAATTATCACCTCTTAGTTTATAACCTGAAGATATATTAGCGACAAATTTGATAAAATGAACCAATCATACGATCGCTGCCGCCATCTGGTGTCAAGTGCAACGCAACTCGTTCTATTTCCACTCCACTCCACAAGATTCTTTTCAAAAGCAATAAAATACTCTTCGATTTTGTTTTTGACAGTAAATATTACCTCTTATTACTAATCTGAAGATATATTAAACAATTCAGAAACGAAATTGTATTTTTGTTCGCAATGAAACCGTACAGTAAAAATCTCATTGGTCCAAACCGTCCAATCAGCTTCTGCGCCTACTGGGCAGCCAATAGGATTTCAGCTCAGGAATGCGAAGGATTTGAGTATGGTTTTAAAGAGTAATTCATCAATAAAACTTGAATAGCATATTGTATTCGTGAAATATTGTAGATTTTAAATGACAAACGTAAAAATGCAAATTTCCACGCGTTTAATCTGCATAATTGTATCAAATACAGTAAATATTTCAGCGAATGAGCACCCAGCATTTTTTTCCAGGATATGTTTTGACTTATGCCCTTGCAGGCTAACCTATATACTTAACTATTTTAAAGCACTTCACATTATGCATAAAACGCCGCAAAAATGTACAAAGGAAATATAGGAATGTCACCGTAATTACGGCGTTTAAAATATTTCACGGCACAACGCGGTAACTTTCTTAATTTCTACCGGCTAAATAATTTTATAAATAAAGTTTTTCCAGGATTATGCATCGAATTTGAACTTCTAATTTTATTATCCAGTCAGAAATATTTATCCGCGAAGAAAATACGTTAACAGCATTGTGACGTGAAAATATATACGTATGTAGCAAATAATTGGTCCCGGTTTCGTAGTAAAAATTGTTTAAATTGCGAAAATGGAAATATCAAATTCCTGGATTTCCATGACTATTTTACACAAAATCCCATAACCTTTTAATTCTTACATTCCATATCTAAAAATTATTATTTAGCGCAAAATTGAACAGAAAATATTGAAATTTATGTATAATATAAGAATCCAATTAATTTTCCAGGTTTTCCATGACCATTTTCAAATTCCAGGAAATCCAGGAATTCCATGATTGTAGGTAGACAACCCTGCAGTATTAATACCCGGGTTTATGAATTCTGGTTTCAATATTAACCATTTGTCACTCGCGCATTTCCTAATTGCATTGATGTTTTAAATTGGCCAAAAACAAACTCATTTTCCAGCATAGACAGGTTTAACTTACACGTTAAATCTGGAAATCTACTCTGTCTATGGTGGAAAATATATTTTTTTGGGGCCGAATTAAGAGTTTTTTAAAACCATTTTTTACAGTAAAAATAAACCTGACTGTGGTGGAAATTTTTTAGAACCCTCGAGTTAGCACATTTCAGTTTCCACCATAAGCAGGTTTCACTTCATATGGATATATACATATTATTCGCACAGTTAAACCTGCCTATCGTGGAAAATTAATGTTTTTATTAAATGCCTAAAATTCCCATTGTATAAATTTAAAAGAACCTGTGTATGGTGGAAACTTTTTTACTTCCCTTGAGATTCCACCATAAACAAGTTTAACTGTACATTAATTTATTATCCATACAGTGAAAACCTGTGCAATGCGAAAACCTAAACTTTTACATAAAACTCTTTATACCGGAAAAACACTTTCGAATCTTTTTGTTTCCGCTTTCCACCATAGACAGGCTTAACTGTGCATTACATTATTGTTGATACTGCGAAAACCATCTACGGTCAAAACCTGTCTAAGGTCGAAAATATTATTTTTGTACCAACTCACATAATGATGCCGTTGTCTTTACGTACTGGAAACAAACCTGTCTGTGGTGGAAACTTTTCCGAACACTTGTGCATTACCCACATTCTACTTTCCACCTTCCACCATAGACAGGTTTCACTGTATTATCCATTATACAATTACATTTCCTCTTTTTCACACGCCAAATAATTCCACCTAATATAATTGAAAACTTAATAAGGTCATGGGACATGGTAATTTTCAACTTCTTGGATCTTCATGAGAATGCCACCTAAGATAATTGGGCATCTCTGGATTAATCCCTGAAAATCCCAGATTTTTTCAATGAGGTTTAATACAAAATTTTGGGCATTAAAATTCTCGTGTGCGGGCTCTTGTAAGCACAAAACCGAGCTCTTGATCCTTGCTTGAACAGCGGCTGAAGCAGAGTATAGCATGCTAAACGTGTCAGTAATTTCATCAACGCGCGCACACGCTCACTTCAGTGCGCATTTTAAACCAATAGTGCAATACAAGGTTATTAGATGGGAGAGGTTGCCTCGATCCCTCCCCAAGGAGATGCATGACGTCACTGTAGACCATGCATAACTTCCCTGCAAAACACGTGCTGCTGTTGTGGTGGCAACTTTCATCTACTTTGGATGCAGCCAAATGTTTCTCATTGGAAATTCAACAGCCAGCTCAATTTGTTAAATTTTTAAAAGCTTGAGGAAAAGTTCCTTCATAAATCAGTACCCATTAGAATATAATGTGACATTTATACTTTAAAAAATTAGTACCAAGAGTACATGAAGTTTAGTTTAGTACTAGAATTAAATGTGATTTTATACTTTACTTTTTATAGTATACCTAAATAGTATACTTTTTTGTTGTACTGGCATTAACTAAATAATAATAAATTATAAATAAATAATAATTAAATAATCAATTCCTGTTAAACTTAGGCATTTTAGCAAAAGCATAAAAGTGTAATATTAATATAAATAAATTGTCATATTTTTCTGTTGGAGAATATTGTTATTTTGAATATTTTGAGCCCTTGATTGTGTATACCGGTTCAATGTGGGATTGCATAACTGGTGTATTTATCGGAAAATCTACTTTAGGTCAAGTTTCCTAAAATTTATATTTCTTATAGGCAAGTATTTCTTATATGCAAGTTTCATGTATCCAAGTTGCTTAACGTGGAAATGCCTATACATTCAGCGGGAATTTTATAAAAAGTTGCATATATCCGAGTATTTCTTATAAACGAGTGTCTTATAACGAGGTTTCACTGTATAGGGTTAAATTTTTATCTCGTCTTTGCTGCAAGAAATTATACCAAAATCATTTTAACTACAATTGAAACACATTATTATTTCAATTATTCTGGTATTCCAGCGCATTATTACACTTATAGTCAGGTAATTTTTTTCTTAAGCAATCAAAATTACCTAAGCCTCAACATATCACCTCATACTTGTCTTACCTAGTTCTACAGCAAATGTTTTATTTACAATAAATAATTAGGTAACATACATGTGAAAAGAAAAAGTTTTATTCAAATATTTATTTGACTATTTAACAACATGTATTATATTTATATATATAAAAGTCAGTGGTGTAAATTTCATGTAACAGTTCGATGTTTTTATTTAACAGTTTATAAATATTACCTATATTTTTTATGTAGGAAGAGGAATCATAGATATCAACATTGCAGAAAATTGAACTAGAAAAGGAAACTTTGAGACTGCAAAAATAGAAAATGTGTGAAAAAGTTTAAAAGTATTGTACATAGAATTGTTGTACCTATATACTTTTACAATGTAGAAAAAGATAAGTGGAACCGGTAGCAGAAACCAAAATAATGTGAAAACACAGTTAAAATGTATTGAAAATAAAATTATATACGTTGTTTGCAATGTTCAGCACATATTTCCTATGGAAGGTGTGCCTTCAGGGTAAACAATGACATCAAACCAGTCACCTGCCACCTGGATTGAGGCAACCTCTCCCCTCTAATAACCTTGAGTGCAATAGGCACTACTTTCCTGATGAAGCTGGAGATGCTAAAAAAGAACAAGGAGAAGACAGCACAGAAGAAGAATACAGAAATGAAAGACACTCCACTCTCCTGTAACTGTGGACCAAACTGTTTAATAAAATAGGCCAACGGGCCAAACACTGAAACACTTCAACTCGATGGAATACCGACTCGCCAGAAATACACTCTCCCACGATCACAGGAATGCTCTCCTCTCACCCTCTCCCTTCTCACCCAATCTCTCTCTTCTGCGGTCGCCTTGGTTACCGCTCCTTTGTTCTCGCTCTCGTACCTCCCGGTCACACACGTCTGTTCATCACCGTCGTATTCAGGAGAAGCCCCGTCGCCAAAGCAACCCCATCCTTTTATATCCCCTTCTCCCGCCTAAAACGGGGCCTTCTCCCATTGTTTCTTTTACTCCCACACGCTATTGGCCGATTTCCCACCTACAATTGGCCAATGGGAACTCAGCCAAAAGTGCTAGGAATCCGTTTTCTCTCTCTTCCCATGTCTTCCATCTCCCTGCTTATACAATTCCTTCTTATATTGTTATAAAAATACAAAGTGATGACTGGGTCGTTGCATCTCCCCCCCTAAACGATGGAGAAGAAGGAGGAGATGTAACAATATAACGCCCGTACAATAAATCTTTTTAGATGGGTACAAAAGTAGAAAACTATTCGCACTCTGCGATAATACAAGAAAACCTGGGAGTTTAAGGGGGTAAAAATGTAAGGACACGTGTCCAACTTACAAAATACACCTCTTCATAGCTTATACAATTTTCACCCTGGAAACACGGGCAGACTAGGCACGACTAGTACCGACACCTCGAACCAACACATAAATCATTACATACGTATAAGTACTTTTAAACGAAACAACGGTAGGATAGATCACCCGACTAACCTGGGCAATTATTACAAAATATCACTCCCAGTGGGGTACTTTTAACCTGGTATTAATCGAAAAATATCACTCGGGGGCACATGCCACCACCGAACGAGAAACGCATTTTATTCTAACTGAGCGTCACACACTGCCGCCAACGCTACTGCCACCATCTCCTCCACCATCACTTTTACTTCCTCGTCATTTCCTCCGGGCACAGGGAGGGGCTGGACGGTCTACCCCTGCCTCAGGCGTCAACGGTGAGAAGACCCATTGATGTTCCCTGGCCCAGAAGTCCACCGAAGATGGAGGTGGGTCATCGAAGGAAATCAACGCCCCCTCCACAGTCTCTGGTCAAGGTGGGTCCATCAGGCATACACTCTCGGACACTGCCACAGGAACCTCCCTGGAAGGTGGGGCTGTCGCCCCTTCCGGTTTAGGGATTACAATGGAGGACTAAGCGGTCGTGCCCGAGTCTTCCTGGTAAAAGTCCCTCTGCAATTCCTCCATTTTTTACGTCAGGATCCTCGCCTCATCCTGGTGAGCCATTGGGGGAACCGCAAACCCGGTCGTCTCCCAGGCAGTTGTCATCAGCCGGGACAAGTCGGCCGGTTTGAGGACGAGCTTCCCCACTCCACAGTGGATCTCT
>JAQIWR010000290.1:0-23808 GCA_034695945.1 Glomeris hexasticha
TATTGGCATGCTGCGGTTCTTTTATGTTCACTGATGTTTTTCAAAATAACCGTTATTTAACGGAGCAAACGCCTTTACACGCGTTTACTTAGCCATACACCCCGACTTAGCTATACGTACTGTAACATATGTTGTTTATAACTCCTTGGTAAACCAAAACCACCTTGCCAAAACGACGTCCTCCTTGATGACGTCACAGATACGAAAGATCGGTGATGCGTTGGTATAAAATAAAAATTATGCCATCTGTTTTATACTAGAAATCTTGACTAGAAATAACGGTTTTGGCAACAGCGCCGCATTCGCACGAGAATCGAACGCGAGAGCGGAGCACGTGACGGGCGATGCCGATTTCGGATGGGAAGGGGGAGGAAGGAAGTTGTACGGAAAGTGCGTCGTCAAGTTCAAGCATAGGGAATTTCGCTTGTTTCTCTGCGATGCGATCGGATTCGGATTATGTTGCGCGTCCAGTCGTTCATGTTTTGGGTCATCGGTCCTTCCATGGTCAACCTGGTGGACAGTGAAACATCTTCGGACCGGTAAGACACTCTAATCTTGACCGACTGAATATTTAAACTGCATGACCCACTAACCAAAACCGCAAAACGAATTTTTCCCCAATTCCCATCTGGTCCAGTGTGACTGACTTTTATTTCATTTTCCCCGCCTTTCACTTTTTTTCTTCCATCAATCCATCATTAATTTATCGACTATATTTATTATTTCTACTCTACTTACACCCCTTAATTAACGGAATATCATTTCGGCAATATTAGTTTAAAATAAACACCGTCGTAGTTCATTAATTACGAGGCAATTATTATTTTAATTACGTTAGGCCTAATCGTTTTTTTTTTATTTTGGCAAAAAACATTAGATTTTTTTCCCGCCTTTTTAAATAAAATTGGCCTGAATTAAATGTAAAATAACAACAGCTTGTGTGGCTGTAAAATAAAATAATATTGAATTTTTAAAGATTTGTATATGTATTCCAAACAGAAAAAAATAATAAAATTATAGTAGTAGGCCCCTATATTCGGTTAGTGCAAGGTAAAATGTAGTTTGTAAAAAACAGTTTTTTTTACGTTAAAATAGTCTCCATTGACAAGTTCAAACATTAATAACATTTACAGAGTGTGTAAGACAGAAAAATTGCGATATACGCTGTGTAAATATGTAACGTGTGACGTCACAGGTTACGTTAAAACTCATTTCGTCAATAACACGTGTCTGGCTGAAATTGGGAAATAGGCAATCGATATTGGTTGGTACGATTGTGGATTTTTAAGGTGAAATACGAGATGGAAAAAAATAGGGGGTCGATGGGTATTAATTACGCGATGACGATAGTTTCCGGTAGAGTTTTCCATTTGTGACGTCACTGTGACGTCACCTGCGCGTAAACAAGGTGCGAGAATGGTTTGTATCTGGCGACATTGCCTGCATATTGTCATGTTGTTATCGCAGTTGTTTTTGTTTGATTTTTCCTGCCTTCAAGTGACGTTTTCATATTTTTTTCATATTTTAATGCTCTTTATTTCAATGTTGCAAAAATCTAACAATAGGTGGCGCTTTAATAAGCTGTTTACTAACGGGATAATGTTCTTGGAAATGATCCAATATAAAAAATTAATCCCAAGTTTGGCTTCTTTTTTGTGTATTTTTTTGCTCAGGGATTTGTTTTTAACCCCATATAATTAACGATTAGTATAATTACGCGGCAGTTTGTCCGTTACTTATGACGTCACACATTCGAATATTTGAATTGTACGTAAAAGTTGATGTTTTCCTACGTTTTCCAAACTTATTTTGCACCGTATTCCTTCTGTTAATTTTTGTTGGCTTATTACATGAGAAACTTGGCCAGTTGCCCGCATGTTGGATATAACAAAAATTAATAGCGTATTTTAAAAACGTTGAAACGAAGAGAAAATAGAGGGAAAGTTGCGAGTTGCGCGGCGCTTCAGTTAAAAGCGTCGCGCCATTTTTTTCTCGCTGCTTTTACCGCTTTTTATGACATGTACCACTTTTACCAAGATACCCGATGCGAATTACGATGAATTACAATGTCCACATTGCCGATTCAGAGAAGCAAAGTATTTTCGTATTCCTGTAGAGTTTTTAACGATGTTGTGGGCGTTTGAATCGCAACGCCGCATCGAGAACGTTCGCGAAATTGTCAGATATTCGCGCAAGCCCGCAGCACTTGCTACCCAGCGTTCCAAATGCGCATGCGCCGTTCCGTCATTCGAACCGCTGTCCTTGCGCTGTCGATTCGGATTCAATCGGTGGTTCGAGCGCTGGGTAGTAAAGAGCGCTGGGTTGTGGATATTAAATGGCAAAAGAAGTCCGTTTTAGAAGATGATCGATCCGGCGCCATTTTCGAACGTTTTCAAATTTCCGTTCGCTCGTGTGGCAAGTTTGCGTTGGTTTGCTTGCGATTTGTGTGGGTGCATGTGTCTGTGTGTCTTTATTTTTTGTAATCGCTATCATGGCGTCAATATAACTGTGTACAGCTAATTTATATTTGGAGAACGGTTCGAAGGACGTTTACTTGCTTGACTTTCTTTTCATTGGCCCCGAGATCCGGTTCCAATTTCCTGTACGGTTGCATATCATTAAAATAGCGATCAGCGATTGGTTTATAGTTGCCTGTGGGCGTGGTGGACGTTACTAGTGTCTCAAGGACAAATAGTTTGTCGTGAAATAACGAAATAACTCTAATAGCGCCGTTATTGCAGGAAGTGCGCACGATGCACGCCAGGGGGCGCTGGCGGTGGACGATGGCGACGCACTACTGCAAGCAGACGACAACGAGAGGCAAATATCGACGATCGCAGGTCAGTTATATTATTATTCTACCACCCCTTTTTTAACCCCTTCGTCACGATTTCCAATGTCACGTGAATCAAAGGTCACGTGAACCCGGAACGGATTAATGCGAGGGAAATGCGCGAATTCGCCGCTGGCGGCGCTGCTAAACAATTTGTTCGATTCACAGCGTGCGTATTTTGATTTGTAAATTGCGAAACTCGATAAAAACTGGGAAATTAGGGGTTGTGCGTCGATAATCGACATTATAAGATGCGATTGATTGTCTAGAATATTGATTTAGTTTTAATTTAATTTAAATAATGGGAAAAGTAATGGAGGGGAAAAATGATTTGTCGATCCAGCGTGAGTACGTAATTATGACATGATTTACGACAGGACGCCATTTTGATTCCAGTGCATGTTTTATTTGGTGTGTATTTTGATACGTGACCTTGAGCCTCCCACTCCCACCCAACATTGGCGCCACCTGGCGTCAATAATACGAGACACTCTCTCTCCACTACTGATAAACAAGCAGTTCAATCGATCAATTCGGTTGTCATGGGCGTGGTACACGTGAATGAATTGGGGGCGTGGTCTAAAAAGTGCCAATAGGATTCAAGGAGGAGTATTATATAAAAGAAAGAAAAACGGCCCTTTTACTCTTGGAGCGTACTCCTTTCGTTTACATTTTACTCCTGTAGTGTACTCTTTTAGTTTACCATTCACTCCTATAGTGTACTCCTTCAGTTTACATTTCACTCCTATAGTGTACTCCTTCAGTTTACATTTTACTCATGTAGTGTACTCCTTGCGTATTCAGTTTACTCCCAGGGTGTACTCCTTCAGTTTACCGTTTGCTCCTGGGGTGTACTCCTTGCGTATTATGTTTACTCCCAGGGTGTACTCCTTCAGTTTACAATTTTCTCGGGGAGTATGCTATCGTTAGTTTGCAGTTTACACCAGGAGTATGCTCTCGGTTAGTTTGCAGTTTACTCCCAGAGTATACTCTCGTTTAGTTGGTTTACTCCTGGAATGTACTCCTTTAGTTTACAGTTTGCTCCTGGAATGTACTCCTTTAGTTTACAGTTTACTCCTGGAGTATACTCGGTTAATTTACAATTTACTCCTGGCGTATACTCTTTTAGTTTGCAGTTTACTCCCGGAGTAAACTTTATTTTAGTTTACAGTTTACTCCTAGAGTGTACTCCAAGCGTTTACTGTACGAGCGTTTAAGCAATGAGCTCATTGGTTTGTGGTTTCATGGTTGCAAAGAAGCGGATCGGAGTGATTTAGTTACAAAACGGTGCGATACGTGGCGCTGCGTTTGATAAGGAAGAAACAACCTTCGAACGAACTGCATTCACCCACCCAACCACCCATCTCCTTGCACTCGCCAGAAGTGTATGTGATGATTCCTTGAGCAGCAACTTCCTGGTTGTTGGAAGAGAGAGAGGTTATTGACCGATAGCGAACACGTGGTGACGCACGTGGCACAAAAGCGCTCCTGCGAATGGACGCCGTTCGGTGACGTCATGCCCGGGCGACTCGGTCGCTTTTTCGGCATTCTGTTTTCGCGTTTTTGATGTCCGCTACTTGATGCGTCGTGGAAAAATGCCCGTTTTAAGTGTGTAGAAATGTAAACAAATAGCTTGTTTGTTTCCCAGGATGGGGAATTAAAAATAATTGCTTGGGAAATATTGAAAAACGCTTCGAAAGAGCCAGTCATTCAGTCAATGTTGCCGCGAATTTGAAAAGTTGACGGAAAATCGAATGTTAACGGAAAAATTTAAAGTTTGGCGGGAAAAATTTGGAAAATGAATTGTTGAATTTAAAGTGCGTGGGTAACGGACGAATTCGGTTAAAAACTGTATAATCCTGTTGGTATTTGTGTTAAAAACCGACATTATATAATTATTCATGCATTAATTAGTATTTTTAACCTATTTGCGTTAGATGAAGTGCGAAAATAGACCTTCAGGTGGCGCTGTAGTAAAATGACGCTATGGTGGAAATTGGTACGGTGTAATAATTGAAATGGATGCAAGGGTTGTTGATTGATAGTTGAAACATTGTTTTAAAAGACTGATTAGGAGCGATTTTATTAAATGAAGTTTGATTTTTGGGGGCGAATCGAGCGGTGAAGTGAGCGTTTAGTGGTTGGGCGAAGCGACGACAGGTGGCGCTGTTACATAGCACAGCAATCGTTTTTGGCTGTGCGTTGAAAAGCAGCGACTGATCAGGTCATTGACCCTCAGTTGCAGAGTGTCGGAGAAGCAGTTTGTTTCCTGTTGGTTCGGTACGGTTGTTGGATCGAGAGTTTTGTTGGGTGAGCGACGTAAAATTATCGTTTTTGGATTCGGATTGAGCACTTTTAGGAGCGATCCGAGTGCTTTTTGTTGCAAGTGGATGTGTGAAGACGAATTTTCGTTGGCCGTCCAATGACGATGTGCCGATATTTGCGATGTTCGCAGTGGTTAAAGCGACCGAAAATCGCTCGAACAACGATTACAACTGACGTGAACAGGTAAGAAAATTTAGCGAAAAAATGTTGATTTGATTTGAGCGTGGTGGAGGCAAGTTGTTGATACTAAAGCGATCAGGCCTTGGCAGTGTATTGAAGGAGAGGCGAGGCCGGTCATTCACCCCAATTCTCATGTTGCGAGCGCCAAACTTGCGAACCTGTCGAGTGTCGAACCGCGTAGGGTTGATGCACGCTGCGGCGTTACGGCGCTCCAGCTAAAGACGAACGTTCGATTTTCCAAATTTGAATTCTATAACCGCCGTTTCGGAATTTGGAACTTTCCGATGATAAAAACCAAATATAAATAAATGTCTGCGGTACATATGTGCATATTAATTGTAGTTTTAATTAAAACAACAGGGATTAATAGTAGTATGGGATAAAACCGATTTTTAGCGATGATTAGAAACACGTTCGAACGTTGCAGACCGGTGTATAGGGACACAACTCCCGTGAGGCTCTTCGCGGCCATCGGCGCATGCGCAGTGGTTTGGGAAAATCCCCCTATTGATTTTGGATACGTGTGACGTCATAATTTTACACTGATTGTACAAGTCTGTCTATGGTGAAAACCTGTGAAGGGTGGAAACCTCTCTGGCGGAAACCTGCGAAAGGTGGAAACCTGCGTATGGTGGAAACCTCTCTGGTGGAAACCTGTCTATGGTGGAAACTTTCCCTTGTTTCTTGCGCTTTTGACGAAAATGAACACTAGATGGCGCTAATGCACTGATTTCAATACGTCCTTGTACAAATATGTATAAAATATGTATGCACAAAATGACGTCACAAGCTAAGAGCGACAAAGGAGTCGTATTGAAGCGCCACCTGGTGTCAATTTTGAAACGTGCAAGTGTTCATTATGATTATAACACTGGACGTATTTATTAGACGCAGACTTCAACATTGTATCACTAGATGGCGCTACGTGCGACTTACTTTACTAATAACCCCTCATATGGTAAAAACCCCTAAATGACCGCGTTAATGAAAATTAAACGGTTCAGGTTAGCGACCCTGGTGGAAACATTAGTAATAGCGCACCCTGGTGGAGAAACGGTGCACTTTCGTATGATAGTACAATCGTTTATTGACTTCATATTAATACTGTTTATTTGAGGAATTTGTCTAAAAATATACTATATATAAATGCAAGGAAGATGTTTGGGTTAGGGTAGGAGGATAATGTTTAAAATTAGTTTGTGTGACGTCACACGCAGGAAGCGATGCAGAACTTGGAACTGTGTCAGAGTTTAGGCAGAGATAATTTTCTTGATGGTGAAAAAAAATAGTAAAAAATAAGAAAAATAGTTTCAACTTTCTCCGAATTTGACTTGACTTTGTGACAAGACATTTTTCTTGAGAAACCAGTCTTGGCTTTTTAAATATTACTATTTTGACTTATTAGTGATTTGAAATATTTTAATGATGTGAATTTAGATCATTTTGAAAATAGGAGAATTTTGTTTAAATTATTTAAAAGGAAAATATTTAGGATTGGTATTTAGCCGCTAGGTGGCGCCAAAAAAATATATCAGTTTAATTGTATTTAAACATGTGTGAATTTGTTTTAATGTGTATACATAAAAAGTAACAGTAGCTGGGATACAAAATAAATAGAAAATGGAAACTGTTGGACTTGTCCCAATTTACTAAACATGAATAAATTTTAAAGCTGTTTTTTTTTGTACAAATTTTAAATATTTACATTTGTATTCTAGTATTGTAGTAAAAGTGCAAATATTTCCCATTTGAAGTACATATTTTGCAACCTATTTTTCAGTTTGTAATTTATTTTTGTGGCTTATTTTTGTTATTTATATTTAATTACACATTATATACTTTATAATTAAAATGTCCAAATTATCATTATTTAAAATTGACTAATTAAAATTTAATGCTTGTTGTAAATTATATACGTAATTATGTTATTAATTATGCAAGTATTTATGCATATATTTACGCAAATAAATGATTATTTTATATTATACAGTTATAATTTAATTTATTTCCTCATTTAAATAAAATAAATTAAGTTAATTAAATATATTTAAATTTGTAAGTAAAAAAATAATTTGAAATGCGTAAACCTGTATATGATGGAATCTCACAACTTTCCACCATACACAGGTTTTCCAGATAAGACAGTTTCTTATTTATGTATTATTAACAATGCAGTCTATTGTAAAAAAAAAGTACAATTTTCCACCATAAACAGTTTCCACGATAGACAGTTTCCGCCATAGACAGGTTTCCACGATAGACAGTTTCCACCATAAACAGATTTCGCTGAATTAATATTAATATCACAGTTAATTTGGGATTTTTGTTTCAATTTTAAACATGGTTTTAAACCCTTTTAAAATAGAATGGAATATTTAAGAATTGCGAAATGTTGCGCAACACCTGTGAATGTTGCGTGATACCAGCAATTTTTTCCCCCGAAAATAACTAAAAAGGGGAAATTATGTTTAAAAAATGGAATTCCAAGTTGAATTTTTTAGGAACTATGTACATACGTAGTATACTTACACTTTCCCAGATATTAAATATGAAACATAATCCCGGAGTGGTACCTATAAACGTAAAAAAAAATAGGAACGAAAACATGCACTTGCTGCGCAGTTATTTTCAAATGATGATTGCGCATGCGCAGTTTGTGTAGAATAAATATTGCGTAACGATGTTTGGTGCAAAAGAGACTAAATTTGGATTTTTTGCGTGCAATTTTGCGAGTTTTGTTTGTGGGGGGAGTCGGGGGGCTTCCTGGTTCTTCTTCCTGGTGTGTGCGAGTGTGTATGTGTATGTGTTCGGTGGGTTTACCCCGAAACTGGGTCACTCTGCGGAGCGGGGTAAACGACCCGAACGCCATCTGGGTCACACTTGCAGCAGCACTCTTTCGTTCAGTCGCCAAAAGCAATCCAAAAGCCGCCAACACATATACACAAACACACACACACACATGTATATATACGCTATTTATATATTTATATCGTGATTTATGTGTGTTTTATTTGCCCTGTTTACTTACGGATTTATAATAGCCGTCATTAAACGCTATACGAGTAATTAGGCTTAGCAAACGGTTTCGAAATGTCGTCTGCTATCCGTGATGGTTATGATGTCATCATGCATTGAGTAACAACGCAGTGAAGATTAAAAAAAAGAGGGGACGTTCAAAAATTAAGTAATGCGGGTTATGCGCGGTCAACATCAGTTGTCTCGAATACGGTGACGTCACAGTGAAGTTGCGTATGTAGGGGACATCCGTAAATGATGTCATGGGTGAGGAAAGTTGAAATGGCGTCACCTGTCAGTGACGGAATATACGGTGAACCTGTCTATGGTGGAATATGAAGGGACAGGAAAAACGGAATAATTTATTTTCCGCCATAGACAGGTTTTCCAATAAAGAAAGTTTTAACATCAAACAAATAATAAATTGACTGTCAATAATTGAACAAAAAGTGAACTTTTCCGCCATAGGCAGGTTTCAACCCTAGACATTTTCCACCATAAACAGGTTTACACGTTATATAGTTTCCACCATAGAAGGGTTTCCACGTTATTACAGTTTCCACCACAAAGAGGTTTTTCAAATAAATTAATAATGTAACAAAAAGTTAGATTTTCCACCATAGACAGGTTTCCACCATAGGCAGGTTTCACAGTAAATTAATTTGCATACACTTTCACTTAATTTTTGTAACATGTAACCCATTGAAGCAAAATTCGTATTTTAAAAATTTATATACATACTATTATATAACAAATCAATTGTGTCAACCTGTCTAAGACGGAATTATTTGAAGGAAATTTATTGAAACATAGAACCTGTCAGTAAATAAAAAAATATTTATATATAGTGTTACATACATGCATATGCAGTTGTTTAATAAATAACGAGATATACGTGTTTACTTGTTTCAACCCTTTGCGTCCTAATTTTGTATTGAGGCGGCACATGCACACAACCCACTTATTAGGCCATCTTTGGCCACCACCACTTCGCTTTTGCCATCCAATCACGTGACCCATCGATACGCAAAAATGCGAGACAAACGAAAGGGAGAGTGAAGTGAAACGTTTGTGAATTTTTTCCACATGAATTGGTATTTTTTTTTAATGCCTTGTTCCTGAGATCAGAACTGGCCCCGAAATGCGACCGAGCGTCAACGGGAACGCCGCTAGAGGGCGCGACGCTATGACGTCACGTTCTGACGTCACCAGTTACCGCAAAGCGAAGGTGACGCTTTGCAATAAACGAGAATAAAAACTGATTTGTTTCAAATTCCCACTTGTCATCCATCATCCTATGATCCTAGGCATGAAGACGATGATGAACAATAGGGTGCGGTGTTGCCAGTTAATTGGGAAAGTAGTCACAATAGTACTACTTAATATTATTCGCGATTAAAATTCAAAATTATCTCCTATCATACTTAATTATTATTCGGGGAAATAAATAAGTATACTAACACACAACTAACTTGATAACAACAACTGACCGAGTTTCTGGTTGAATTTCTTGTTTTTGCTGAAAGTGGAATTTCAATAAGATAACTTTCACCATTTTAGGCCTAATTAATATCAGTTTTTATTTTTTTTCTCTTAGTTTGTTCTTATTAAAAAGTTGGGATGAAATAGTTACTTCAGTTTAAAAATACTTTTATAACTATATCATATGGTAAAGAATAACTTTTTTATTGTTGAAAAAAATAAAATAGTTTTTATATAGTAATAAATAAGTAAAAATATTGCATTTTGTTTCCTGTATTAAAAGCTGTATTGAAATAATTATAATAGAGGATTTTTTACAAGCAACTTGTTGCAAACTAGTAAATTGATGTGTTGATTGTAAGGGAAATTAATTTTTGTAATAAGAAATATTTATAGTTATTTCTTTATTTTTTCTAAAATATTTAATATTTGCATAATTATCTGTTGTAATTTGGTTATTAGTTATTAATTATAGTTATTGAGTATTAATTATAAATTTTGGTTATTGGTAAATTAGCTATTAATTTGTAATTTGATAGTTTACTGGATGTAAATAAACATTACTCTATTTAATAGCAAAACCGGAAGTGACGTTAGCCACTGTATTAACTTATTTATGTTAATTATAATCCACCATTTCCGCATTAATTATAAAGTAAGTGGGAGGTGGGTTATAAATTGCAAAAGGGCCGATGTAATTATGAGTCGAAAGGGCTTTTTGAATATTTGCACATGCTGTGTGTGACCTCAAATGAACCTTTGTGCCCGAAAGCGCCACCTTTTGACAACAAGTCACACTATATAGACCGGTGTGATGTACCCGTAAATGACGTCACAGCCAAATGTGCCTTTACCTGCGATATAAAAACGGAAAACGACGATGACCTGAGTGGGCGTGGCCAAGTGTGTATGCTTTTTAAATTAGGGATGCGAGTATAATGCGAAGTGGTGAATGTTTGTTGGTTGTATGTTGTTATGTTTGTATGGATGGATGGATGGAAAGAAGAATGAGAAAAGAAAGCGGAAGCTTTGGCTTGGCACACTTTCTCACGTGACCGTAAAACGAAATTAACGAAATCACGTTTTCGCTGCCGCGCGCCATTTAACAAAAATAAAACTGACCACGCCCACTGCCGGCAGTCATCGGCAACTTTTTTACCTTTATTTGATATCAGTTTAAACGCATCCATGCTCGTTTAATAGCGCAATTGTGAGCAATGCGCCAGTTTTTGTCACTCGGAAAACCATAGTGCGGAAAACGTTCGAATTTCAAGATGGCGGCGTTTTCGTTTGACGCTCGATTCGGTATTTTTCTACCGTGTCGTTCGGCGTATCGATACTTTTTTGCCCTATCGCTCTGCGTATCGATGCGTTTTTTGCCGATTGGCGTGTCGAAGCGTTTTTTTTGCCGTATCGATCATCGTATCGAGACGTTTTTTGCCGTATCGTTCGGCGTATCGAGTCGTTTTTATTACCATATCGATGCGTTTTTTGCCGTATCGATCGGCGTATCGAGGCGTTTGCTGCCGTATCGATCGGCGTATCGAGGCGTTTTTTACCATGTATTGATGTGTTTTTGCCGTATCGATCGGTGTATCGAGGCGTTTTTTAACAGTACTGATATGCCGAACAATACGGCAAAAAGCTTCTCGATACTTTCATGTCGTATCGCTCAGCATATTGCTAGGCGTTTTTTGCTGTATCGATAGGCGTATCGAGTTTGTTAATTGCCGTATCGATACACATGTTCCGTATTACTAGGTGTATCAATACTTTTATCCTGTATCTGTCGGGGTATTGATATTTTTCTGTCGCATATTTTTGCATATGGGGGCGTTTTTTTGTTGTGTCCATACTTTTATGATGTGTCGAGGCGTTTTTCTGCCGTATCGTTCGGCGTATCGAGGCGTTTTTTGCCGTATCGTTTGGCGTATCGATGCGTATATTCAAATATCGCTCGATTAGTAAATAACATTGGAAACGATCGACATTGAGAAATGGAGTTTTCATCGTTTTGTAGCAGTTTGGGAGTTTTTTTGACATTTTTTGGTTTGCTTTTCTTGCTGCGATATCGACCAATGAGAGTTCACTACCGCATTCCAAGCGAGTCGGGCGAGTCTATTATTAGAGACGAAAGTGAGCGTTTGAGGGGTGGAAGGTTGGTGACACACTTGTACTAGCAAGATGCCAAAGGGTTGCTCGTTTTCAACGAACTTTTGAAAATGATCAGACACCTGTGTGTAGCAAATATCGATACGCATTTACCGATATCGGACCTTATCAGTGTTGCCCACAACCGTCTTTTGGGTCAGTCGTGTTTGCCAAGGATGGATGGCAATATTATTAGCAACTATACTTAATATACACAGTATATTCTAATATATTTTTGGATTTGGATCATATGAGCTTGTTATTTTTATCTGATTATTATATAAAAATGGGTTGCATTATCACATTGATATGCAAATCATGTAAATCTTGTATATTTAGTTAGTTGCATGATGCGAATCCTATACAGAGTTAAATGAATTGAGCAAAAAAAAAGAAGCCCGTTTTGCGGATGCGGATCGAGTAATGCAGGTGTTTGCGGATCGGAGCAATACTTTATAAAAATACTTGTTTCAGTTTACTGCAAATGAAATCAAAACTGCAACACAAAAAAAAAATAATGTTGCTGAAAAAAGTTACAAACTTTTGTTCTAGAAAAGAAATAATTTTTAAAAGTAATCAATGATTGAAAAATGTTAAGTATTTAATATAAAATAAATTTTTATTTGTTTCATAATAAAATATAGAAATAATATTGCATGTAATAAGCTGGAACATTTAAAACTGTCTAGTATGGTGGAAAATTTAACTTTATTTTGGACTGTTGACAATATGATTAACCATTTTTTAAATTTAACCTCTCTATGGTGGAAAACTTGTCTATTGTGGAAAATGTAAACTATTTCTTACAATTTTTAACCTGTCTGTGGTGGAAATTAAATGTAAACTTTTTGGACTATTGAACCAGTAATTGAACCATTCAAACTTGTCTATGGTGGAAATTGTAAACTTATTTGGACTATTGACTCAGTAAAACCTGTCTATGATGGAAATTTGAACCGTTTTTTGGCCTACTGAGCCAGTGAAACCTGTCTATGGTGGAAAAGTTAACTTTATTTTGGACTATTGACAATATGATAAACCATTTTTTTTAAAAAAAAACCTCTCTATGATGGAAAATGTAAACTTTTTGGACTATATTGACCCAGTAAAACCTGTCTATGGTGGAAACTGTCTTGTTGCAAAATGTAACTTTCCGACTATATTGGCAGCATTATAATGTTTTTTTTTTATAAACTCTCTATGCTGGAAATCCTGTCACTTTAGATTCCACCCCTTGATTCCACCATTGCCAGATTTTACTATTTTCCGTTTAGTTCCACCCAAATTTGTGCGTTATTTAATTTAAAAAAATAAAAATAAAACCGTGCGTTATTATTTATATGCGGATGCGGATCTGTCATTGCGATCCGCAAAAATGCCAGGTGTAAACTAGTAGTAGTAAAATAAATGCCTATGGCAAGAGGTGGAGATCTTTTCAAAAGTTCCGTTACTCTCCGTTAGGTGGGCGTGTCTATGATGACGCCACTATCTATTGGTTGCTTGCGTCCAATTGCTGCGCAGCAGCCCAGGATTGGTGGGCTACGCCCACTTACTAAGCCCCGCCCCCACGTGTTGTGTAGACCGGCTTGTTGGAGGTTCGCTTCATGAGTTGCTCTTCGACCGCCTTCAAGTTCGTACCCATATAACTTTTAGCCGTGTGTTTTTTTTTAATGACATGCTCCTATATTTGCCACACTTGGAACGCACTTAAATAAGCGCCCCCCGGTTATTGTACGCACCTGAATGCGGCTACTAAACGAGTTACGTCTTTTGGCAGCAGCTGAGTTGGACGGGCAGCGAGGCGGAGGAGGAGGAGGAGGAGGAGGAGGAAGTGGTGGAGGACCTGGAACACGAGGTCCTCATCATACCCTACCTCCAAAGCCATCATCAACAACAACAACAACAGCATCAACAGCATCATCAACAGCATCAACAACATCAATTTTACAACAAGAAACTCGAAGTGTACCACCAACTGCACCATCAACATCAACATCAACAAGAGCGGAAGAAAGATCAAGAAGGTAGTGTTCCAGGACGGAAGTAGTTGTGGTGGGTGGTGTTGGAGGTGTTGAAGGTGTTGAAGGTGTTGAAGTGGAAGTGAACAACAACGACGACGACAGGCAGCAAGAGGAAGACCACCACCAAGAAGAAGAAGAAGAGGAAGAGGAAGAAGAAGAAGAGGAGGAGGAGGAAGAGGATCAGGAAGGAGGAGGAGGAGGAGGATCAGGAGTTGTAACGGTGGTGGAGTCTATTGCTAGACGTGCTAACGGCAACGGCAACGGCAACGTAGCAGTGGCCCTTGGCGTGACGTCATCGTACGTGTTGCCCATGTCGTGGAGTACTCTTAGCACGAAAGTGGAAGTGGCCCAGCCACATACATCTTCGGGATCTATCAAAGGTGCGTGCAAAAAAAAAAAACAACTTGTAAATATAACAAAAATAGCCTCGCAAATTAGCCTCAATGACGTCCACTTCAGGAACAATAAAAGGTGAGTTATAAGAAAGTTGGAACTACCACTAACTCAGGTGGTTTCTGGAGTTGAAGTTAGAGTTTTGCCAGTAGTGTAAGTTTTTTCAGTAGTTTGTATAGGACCACGTGTTGCTGTGTATATATATAAATATACAGTGAACCTCGCTTACAGTCAACTCCAATAGCCGAAGTTTCTTGATAGTTACGTGATAATTACGAAGTTTGTATGAATTTAATGACGAATTTAACGCATTTAAATCAGTGGTCGAGTGACCCTCCTTCAGTTGATAATATCAGGGGGATATAAGTTGCTACTAACAGGTTTCGTATATCGAAGTTGACTAAAAGCGAGGTGTAATTAATATTGAAATTTTAATGGTGAGAATTTGGAGTTTTTTGCTTGACATTTGAAAGAGGATGTTTTTGCTAATATCCGAGGTGATTATAAGCGAGGTTCACTGTAGTAGCTTGATAGTATATAGTACCAGTTAGAATTATTTATTTATTTAATTAAAGAGACTTTTATAAATGATTATTTATGAATGAACAGGTGTGTAACTAAATTATAATGAATGACAGATTGGGAATTTTAAAGTTAGGGAATGAAATTCGGGGAATTTGAAAATGTCAAGGAAAGTAGTGACAGTTTAAAATAAAATGCAAAAGTTAGGGAATAAATTAGGGATTGAAATTAATAATTTTTCTTAGTAATTAAATTAAGTAATAAAGTTAGTTTTTTAAAGCTGTTGTTTCAATTATATGTAGTTATTAGTATGGGAAAGCTGGAAAGCTGGAAAACAGGGATTTTGATTGGGGAAATTGGCATACGTCACCATGGAAACGTCACGAAATTTGTGAACGATTTTTTTTATTTTTTATAAAGTATTTTATAAAGTTAGGTAAGCACTAAGTACATTTAATACAGTAGGGAAATTATTTAGTACAATTTATATAGGAAATGTGTAATGATTGTGACATAAAAACAATAAAAAAAAAAACAGTTACAACCTTGGATGAGTTGTTTAGATGGAAAATACCTGGAAATACCGTTAAGTATCGATATAGTATCGAAAAGTATCGATAATGAAGGACAGGCCCATGTATTATTTTCTGTTATTGTTACAAAATTAAAAATCAACGTAAAGTGGTGACAAAAATATGCAGCGCCACCTGGACGTCAAACTAGCGTAATTTAAAAAAATGTGACAACTCGGACACCAGGTGGCGCTGCGGTAACGGCGACTTGTGCAACTGCGTAGTTGTTGTAACCGTTGTTTATATGCCTTGAAATCCGGTAAAGAGGGGTTTTATTTACGTGTTTTTTTTGTTGGTCGAAGGATGTCACGTGATCCGTGATCGATCATTGGATCGATGAGTTTGTGGGCGTGGCTAACTTTCTGTTTTAGATGAATCCTTAGGAAAAGTTGTGCAGTGTCTTATAACGGAGAAATCCCGTAATAAGGTTTTATATTAAGTTAGGAAAAAAGGAAAAAATCAATCGTTCCGGTCACGTGATGAACGTGACGTCATCGCGTGTCCTTGGAAGGAATTCACAAGTTCGCCATTTTCATATGTACTCTGTGTGTATACGTGTATAATTTGAAAAGAAGGAAGGGCCAGGTCAGGTCGACTTCTACCCTCAAGGCTTTTGAAAAACGGTCATAGCAGTGCCCCCTGGTGGCGGATAACTGAAATACTGAAATACCCATACCAAAAACCGAACTTCTCCCCCTCTGTTTGCAGATATTTGGACCCCAGTTTCCCGTGGTTTTGTGGTTTTTGGAGAGAATACTATACGCGGTCAATGACCCCCCCCCCTCATGGTACCCTAACCCCCCCCCCCCCCATTCATAGGTGATCCTTCCTTTTAGTTTAGTTCATAACGCTTTATTTCCTTCTTCCGTTTTGAAACGGCTAAAAGGGCGTAATTTGTGTGTGATACGGTATTGTCTTACGCCGTTTTGCCATTTTTTGTCAATGGCAATTTGGTGATTTTCTTCTATTTTGAAACGACTAAAAGGGCGTAATTTGTGCATGATACAGTATGGACTTACGCCGTTTTACCATTTTTTCTTGCATTTTGAAACGGATAAAAGGGCGTAATTTGTGCATGATACAGTATGAACTTACGCCGTTTTGCCATTTTTTGTTAATTGTCTTGCATTTTGAAACGGATAAAAGGGCGTAATTTGTGCATGATACGGTATGGACTTTCGCCGTTTTGCCATTTTTTGTTAATTGTCTTGCATTTTGAAACGGATAAAAGGGCGTAATTTGTGCATGTTACCGTATGGACTTATGCCGTTTTTCCATTTTTTGTTAATTGTCTTGCATTTTGAAACGGATAAAAGGACGTAATTTGTGCATGATACGGTATGGACTTACGCCGTTTTGCCATTTTTTGTTAATTGTCTTGCATTTTAAAACGGATAAAAGGGCGTAATTTGTGCATGATACGGTATGGACTTTCGCTGTTTTGCCTTTTTTATTATCCATTGACTCGTTTATTTATTTTCTTCTTGCATTTTGAAACGGCTAAAGGGCGTAATTAGTGAATGATTTGGTATTGACTTGCGCCGTTTTGCCATTTTTGTCGTTAACAACAGCTTAGCTGTTATTATAAGGTTAGCAAAGTTTGAATAATGAGTGGAATGGTTGCAACAGAATAAGGAAAGTGATATTATTATTACACGAGGATAAAGTGTGTTTTCATTGATCCGTGGAAAAAATAAAAGACTCGTGATTGCGATCATATTAGGGATCAATACTGATTAATTGGCAGGGAGAAACTTTAGGCCCATTCTGCGTGCAAAACCAATGGGAATTGGGCCAGAAATAACTCCCTATTTTTCCTAATGTATTTGTTGACTACAATTTCGAGTAAAATTGGGAAACATCACTTGATGAAAGAAGAAAATAAGTGGAGTGCATTATATTCTTGAAGGTTACATAATAATACATTGCTGTTAAACTTAATTAGCATAATTTTATTCATTACAATTAGCAGAAGAAAATGATTGTATAGATAACGAAATGCAGATTTCCAAAGTGTGAATAATTTTATTTTTGATGTGGAAGCCAGATATTAAACGGTACTGAGTTGTGATAGGCGGAAATGTGAAATTATGATATAGGCAACACTTTGTAAGCCAGTCACGTGACCGATAAGGTGCAACCGGAAGCGTTGTTTAAACGGGCATCGATCGCCAATTAAAGATTGGTTTAGAATACTGAAATTTTTTAATACTAATCATTCTAAAAAGTGCAATAAATTTGGAAAAAGTTTGAAGAAATTATATATATAAGTTTGCAGAAAGTTTACTAAAATGAAAAAAGCTTTGAAAAGTTTGTAAAAGTTAACGGAAGTCTGAAAAAGTTAAGAGAAGTTTAAAAGTTGTCTGAAAAGTTGATCAAATTTTACCTGTATGTTGAAAAACTTATCAGAAATTACAAATAATTGTGATAAGTTTGCAAAAGTTTATAAAAAAGTTTTTAAAAACTTGTCCAAAATGAAAAGTAATTGTAAAAAAGTTTGCAAAAGTTTACAGGAAGTTTGAAAAACTGTCAAAAACTAAACGAAAAATAAAAATCTTGCAAAAGTTGATAAAAGTCGGCACAAAGTTAAAAGAAGTTGTGAAACTTTGCAAAACATTGATGAAAATTTACCAAAAGTTTACGAAAAGTTTACAGAAAGTTTGAAAAAGTTTAGGAAATGTTGAAAAATCTTACTAAGAAAATTGCAAATCATTATTAAAAGATCACAAAAGTTGACCAAAGTCTGCAAAAAAGTTCACAAACTATGCCAAAAATATATAAAGAAAGTGCAAATAATTCCAGAAATTGTCAAGTTTCTGAATACATTTGTCAACTTTTGGCAAAGTTTTAAAAAGTTTCCAAAAGATTACAAAACTTTGAAAATAATTAAAAATTTGAAGAAAAAAAAAAACTTTGCAAAAATTACAAATCATTCTGAAAAGTTTACTAAAATGTTCAGTTATATACGTGTAATAAATATTTGCCCTATGGGTGGGGATTTAGGCATTTTACTTAGGGCACTTCCGGGTGACTGTGAATGACCCTGCCCTTCTACGGATTTCTTTTCCTTTCTTTTGCCCTCGCTTTTTTTTCTTTTCTTCCCCTTTTTGCTTATCCCAAGTTCATCTTGAGTTTTTTTCTTGATTTTTTTTCCTCTTTCTTTTCCCTCTTTTGATACGTTTAAAAGTTTTCTGTCGGAATTTGAGAAGCGCTAAAGAGTTTGTTGTAAGGTAAGAAAACGGTCAGGGGTCGTGAAATATTTTTTTATTTCTTTTTCTGATTTGTATTTTCTATTTTTCAAATATATATACATATATGTTGTGACCTTTGAGGTCATGCTTTGTTAGGTCTTCTTCGGGTGAGTTGACCCGCACCCTAAATTTGTAAATAGGCCTATTTAGTATAGAAATACCATAGAAATAAATTCGAATTTCCTATTAATAAAATAACAAAAATATTGAAAATGCAGGAAAAATATGTAAATTAAATTGAGAATATAACAAAAAATAAAGTGTAACCTGTCTAAGGTGGAATCCCATAAAGTTTCCCCCATACAAAGTGTTTCCAACATTTCTAAATGAATTATTTTGCCAATTTTGTCACAAAAATAAATTAATTTTCCACCATAGACAGGTTTGTCTAAATTAATATCCTGAATTATTTTGTAATTTTTATTGTATTTTATACTTATTTTTATAATACAATAAAAGGGTCAATTTGAAGGGAGAAATTTTAATAAATTGTAGTTAGTAAGTTAGCCACTAGGTGGCGCTGGTATAGCTGTATTCCATCTTGATTCCATTCAGGACAATCGTGCACGTATTTCATGTTCACGTATTTCTGAATCACGCTGTATATTTAATAGACAATACTTAGAAATTTGTCAGAATGTTCACGTATTTCTGAATCACGGTTAAAGTAATTTGCTGGTATTCACATTTTTTCCCCATAGTGTTACGTGTAATCCTGGAACGCCCTGTACCAGAATTCAAATGACAATTATGTATATATAAAAAAATGAAAAATTCAAAATGGCGGTCGTGTTTGTATTTTTTTCGTGTTCTATTGAAGTACTCAAGTACGCAAGTTGATGAAGTAACAGTTGACCTCCATTGATGTTGAAAATTCACCTGTAGAAAAGACGATGGCGAGAGTTTTATTTTATTCAGCTGATAAAACCCGGTGTTGTGTTGACACGAGGCTTGGATGACGTAGCTAGTGTTTGGGCATAGCGCCGCAAGCGGCGCTGCTGATCGCGTCTCTACTGAGGCCAACGACCGACGTACTACGAGCTCCAATAACCTACATCTACTTCCTAGATAGCTAGCCTCGCGGTAAAGGGTAGTCGTTTGACGTTGTAGCCTCGCATCCAGACCCATTCCTACACCACAGCTTATGATTATTACTGTAACAAAAAACGATGACAACGCCTCGTTTGTTACGTTATCCGGGTTCGGTTATTTCCACTGTTTTTACATGATAAAATGGACATCGGTTACAACGAACATTGGCTATAACGAACATCGCGTACAAAGAACTGTAGTCGTAGTATTCAGGGCAGTTTCGAGCATTAATATAAGTTTAATTGCGCAGTTTTTCCAACTATTTTGAACTGTAGAAATGAAATTACCCAGTTTAATGAATTTAGCATGCAGTTTTTAGCACGGTTTTTAACCATAGAAACGAAATTACTCCGTTTTTAGCAGTTTTTATCCATGCTAAGCTTAATTATACAAGTGAAATTGTTTAGTTTTTAGCAGTTTTTAAACATACAAGTGAAATTGATCAGTTTTTAGCAAAGTTTTAACTATAAATAGAAATAAAATTATACTCAGTTTTTGCGGTTTTTAAATGTGCAAGTAAATTTATTCAGTTTTTAGCACAGTTTTTTGCATTTTGGTGAAATTGCTCAGTTTTTGCACAGTTTTTAAACGTACTATTAGTAAAATTACGATTTTAGCTTGATACAGTTATTTTAGTTTAGAAATAAATTTACTCACGAAGTTTTCGCACAGTTTTTAGCCTTTTATATAAGTTTAATTGCACAGTTTAAAATTGTAGCATGGTATTTATAAATGTATATATACAAACGCATGAAATTACCCAGTTTTTAACAATACTATTAGAATTGCTCAGTTTTTAACACAGTTTAATTGCACGGTTTTTATCCTTATGAATTTATAATTGCGCAGTTTTTAGCACAGTTTTTTAATGTACAAGTGAAATTATACTCATTTTAATTAATTTTAACACGGTTTTTATTAAATGTATAGTACACTACAAGTATAGAATTGCTGTTTCTAATAACTGTGAAATTGCTCAGTTTTAATTAGCCAAGTTTTTAGCGCCTAAATTTTACAAGTTTAAAGGTGAACTGACACGGTTTTGTAAAGTACCCTGAAACTTAAACTACTTGCAGAAAAGTCATGAAGAAAGCAAGTGGTGCAACAAAATGTCTGTGGAAATTAGTAAGAAAAAGTTATTAGATGTCAAAGTTTGACCGTAGATTTATCGAGACCCTAATAATTGATGCTCCCTTGGCTTTCTGGATAGGGGGCCATCGAGTAAGGATGTCTAAACGCTCTTACCAACAAACTTTGATGGCTAATAACATTTTTTTACTAATTTCCACAGAAATTTCGTTGCACCACTTGCTTTCTTCATGACTTTTCTTCAGGTACTATAGTCGCACTGGTGTGACTGTTCCACGCTCATTAAAATAATTATAAATAATTATCAAAACGATCTTTTGTTCTTTAATAGACAGGAGGGGTGAGTGATTTGTTGTATGGTTGAGTGAACACGAACAGTCACACCCGTGCGACTATAGTTTAAGTTTCAGGGTACCTTACAAAACCGTTGTCAGTTCACCTTTAATTTACAAATTAATGTAAAACTCGGGCAATTTGCCAAAATTCGGCCATAACCTAATAACATAATAACAAAATATGCAATTTAAATATGTGTTAAAGGTGAACTGACAGGGTCAACGATAATCCGTGAGTAAGTAGAGATTGTGTCCCTGATAACGATGGGACCATCGAAAATCCTGTTAAAAAATAGAAAACAAAGTTATAAGCGTTTTACGGAAAAGCGCGCACAAAGCGTTGCCATGGAAAAGGCATAAAAAACGGCATCGGATGCCCAGCGTCTTGCGAGCAGCTTTCGAACAGCTGCGAGTATCATTCGATATACTCGCAGCCGCTCGCAAGCTCTTCGGAGGCCGCTCGTCTACGACAAATTCTGTAAAACGCTCATATCTTTGTTTATTCTTTTTTTACAGGATTTTCGATGGTCCCATCGTTATCAGGGACACAATCACTACTTCCACGCTGATTATCATAGACCTGTCAGTTCACCTATAAATTTGAAATATATTTTGACACATGTTCGCTATAATTATGTTTTATTTTGTTATTATATAAGCCATCAAAATTTTGAATTCCGAAATTCATCTTTCTTCAATTTAGTTAAATGTAAAAGAAATATATGCTTTAAAATTAATAATAAATTTTGATTTTATATATATACTCTCCAAACAATATATTTCTACTTAAGTAGAAGATCGGAATGAAATTAAATTGCAGAAGGTTTATTTTTGGTCTGTAATGATTGCGTCAGTCTCATATTAGAAAAAATAATAATATTTTGTAATATTTAAAGACGGAGAGGGTGAATGTGGTTGAGAAGGATATTGAGGAAACTACATCTAGGTATTGTATATTGAATTATTTAAATGGATGCAAATATTGGAATGTTATTATCACACGGTGCGTGTCATCATCATTATATAAGAATATCAAGAAATCTGAAGATAAGATTAAAAAATTAAAGGCAGAAGTGAGCGTTCAGTGTAAAAAGCAGAATACTAAAGTACACGGAATCGCTCCATTTTGAAGTATGGTGGTCTCCATTGTAGACAACTTCAAAATTGCACTCCAATATGCCAGTTGTGGAAAACTCATTGCTAATGGACATTCATGATGAAATACGCTGCAGTAATGCACTGCGCGTATGCACCGCTACGTTCATAAAAAGACAATTTTCATGAAAACCAGAAAATGACATTTTTGGATAAAGTACCAAGAATGATGACAAGAAACAGACATTTTGGATGTACATGAATAGAGAAGCACGCCAATATGACGGAAGTCACGGTAAAGGCGTTTGGTGTAAAACACAGAATTGCGAAATACGCCACATCAATATATTTGGAAGAAACATGTGCGGTGTTTGTTGAGGATGACCAGAAGATAATATTCCAACGCGGCAAATGCGGTAGCATTTCAGCCATCACAGACATTCATGAAAAAAAATCAATGCAGCAATGCTCCCAGCTGGAGAGACCAATTAGAGCGCCAGATTTGCCACTATTTAACCAGTGTGCAATGGCTGCTCTTGGTCACTTTTCAGTCTTGGTTGAGGAACTCCCAAGCTTAGTGTCTGTCAGTTGATTTGGCGATTTCCAACCTCAGCTTGGCTGAGAGACTAGGAAATCTCCACTCTACATTAAGGGCTATCTAAATTCCTCGCGAGTGGAGGATCGATAGCCAGGGCGATTTACTGTGGGCAATAGTACTTAGTTAGTGTATTTATTGTACATTATTGCTAATTGGGATCTTGACCGTCCCAAAGTCCAATAAATCAGCAGTTTCATAGTTGGTCTCATTCTTTGTAAGATCCGACCCTAGACCGGATAGTTGCAACCTCTCTAAGTCGAATTTCATCAACTCAAATTTCTCTATAAGTCGAAGCAATTTGGTCCGAAATTTAGGAATTTTGGCCTCAGTAACTCGAATTTTTCTACCAAAAAACACTGTTTAATAGGTCCTGAACATCAGATCTCCTTAAACCCGTAGGGTTTTATATAGCTCATTGACCATACAGCCTTGTCCTAATTAAAGGTTACCCGGTTATGGCTGGGAAATCCAGCTGGCTTAAAGAAGGGTGGAGTGTTAACCAATAATCCAATTGGCCCATGCATTGCAACATTAGGCATTTGGGATGAAGACAAGAAAATGCCATTATGGATGAAGACCGAAGAAAATAAGGACAATTTGGATGAAGACATGAGATAGCAGTGTGCTCAAATGACGGAAATCAAAATTACAGCGTTCAAGTGTAAAAAGCAGAATAGCAAAATACACGGAATCGCTCCATTTTGAAGTATTGTGGTCTCCATTGAAGACAGCTTCAAAATTGCACTCCAATATGCCAGTTGTGGAAAATCTCATTGCTAATGGACATGCATGATGAAATACGCTGCAGTAATGCACTGCGCGTATGCACCGCTACGTTCATAAAAAGACAATTT